>JAEMON010000012.1:11546165-11556716 GCA_030264115.1 Lygus lineolaris
GCTATACTGCCCACCCAACTTGGCAGACGTTTTTTTATTTATCTCACTCCGTTTTTAAAAGTCCGTTTTCCGGACGACTCCGGACACGTCGAAAAATCGATGTTTTTGTAAAAACTACATTAGAAACAACATTTTTCAGAAAAAAAAGTTTACGCTTTATTCAACGCTCTTTTAACCTTGAATGAGCAACTTCCTTATCCAAATTTATCATTTGCCAAGACCAGTAATTTCACACCATTCCTATGTTTACCGAAAAAATTCGAAAAATTCCTTGTTTTATGCTTGTTTGAAAATCTCTCAAAAACCTGAGTTATGTAGAGCAAGTTTATATATAGTTTCACGAGTCAAAATAGAAATTCAAACAATTTCCCAATGTCGCGGTTTTTGGCCGTTTCGTCCCACTGTGCGCCCTTCCAGCTTCCTCCCACCTGGACCCCTTTCTCCCTTCGGCTCTCGCCCTCTTTGATATAAAAAATCAATAAGACCTCATCTTCCTTCCTCCCCAGTCACTAGGTCGACTCCTCCAGTGACGTTCTTCGACGCAACTCCCCTAAAACGGCCTAAACCCTTGTCGGCCAGTTTCTCATAGCTTTCGCTTAGTTAATTCTTGTTTTTCTCGTACAAAACCACCGTCTCAGTTCTAATTCCGTCCCCTGCAATCAAAATGGTGCGGAGTGATATCGCGGAAGGTTGCACGAGGTTTCACCTCTGGACCGAAATAGCTTCGTTCTTCTCGTTCTAAATTTAATTCGTTTCTTCTACCGTTTCAAATTTTTTCGCGTGTCTCCAAGCCGCGCATATTTTTTTCTGGAACTTCCCCGAATTCCTTCATCAACGCTAAGAAATTTTAACGTTTTTCGCATTCACTCGGATGGGACTAGGTGAAATTTGCGCACTTATATAGGGCACCTTACCCTAGTCCCTGCCCACTTTCGTTTTCGTCGTTTAGCTCTTAACATTTAGACGGTTTTCCCCCGTTCTTGTTCGCAAAACCCACCAGAAGAAATCCAGAAGAATCCTCAAAAGTCCCTCGTCCCTTCTCCAGTTTCATATTATATGAACCTTGGGTACGTACTAAATCTAAAATTTGGTTCTGGAGCAATGGCTTGTAGGTCATATCGATGCTTTTCGTTTGAAGATTCGCTTAGTTCTCATTAGATTTCAATCCCTCACTGTTCAGTATCATTTTGGTGAACTCACTTATAAATATTATGCACATTTCTAGCGAATTACCCGGACGTTGCTCGGGAGTGTTACTTATCAAACGACGTCAGGTTTTTGATACTAGGTTGAAGGTCAGTTAGTTCTACACCAAATAGGTATTCCCATTCCGCTAGGTACTTTGTGGCCAGTGCCATTCAGTGTTTTGGTAAAATCTCATTTAGAAGTGATGTTTTTGAAATTCACTGACAAATCTATCTTGGCCTGACCCAAGTGTAGGAAAAGAATTACTCGAAACTACAAAAAAAGTCCCATTCATGCAGCATGAGTTGATGAGCGAATTTTCAAAGAATTATTTTAACCAATTTGGTGGGTGATTCTTATAGGAAATTTCACGCTGATTCCGAATATACCATATAATATATGTTCATGAGTTTAGGATGGCAATTCACACCAAAAACCTAAAAAAAACCAGGTTTTTTAAAGCGATTTTTGACTCAAAATTTTTTCAAAATTCGAACCCTTGGATTACTCCAAAAATTCCGGTCAACGAACTCATATTATTGACATTTAATTTTTGTTCGATTTTTTATCTCGAATCCAGGGTCAGATATATATCGTCTGGAGTGAATATTTATGAAAAAGTTTTAAATTTCAGGAATCGTTTTAGAATGGACTGAAAAGGATTTTCATGAAGAAAATATTCAAAAATTTGCATTACTAAAATTTTGAAGCCATCGCGATAGCTTCATTTTCTTCGAAAATTCGCTAATAATAAACGATTTATATTATGTATTCAAGGTGAAGTTCCATCAGTAATTTATATAATTACTATACAGGGTGTCCCAGAAACATTGGAACATTATTTTTTCCAGCCTTATTTCGCACTCTTAAACTAAATAAAAATTCCTACCCCAATAGATCGGTAATTCTCTATCGATCTAGACTATTTCCGACTGACATTTACTTTGTTATTTCAAATGGAAACCCCTTTTTTAAATTATAGATTCGGATTCTACACAAAATTTCTTGTAAAAACCATCCTTTACTCGACATTTTTAGCGAAAATAAGCGCAAATTCGCTTTGTAGTTGTAGTACCTAAACTACCAAGTGTTTTGTCACGCTGAATAACGTTGTGACATTCATTTTGGTTCATTATTTTGAATAATGAACCTTTGGAATCGAGCACGACATTTTTTATAAACCCCCGGAAAATTTGATGTTTTACGTTTCAAGATACGTAAATCCAAAAATTGAAGAAAAAAATCCGTCCGTCCGCCGTCGTCGGCACTTCCTTTAGTTACCATGGACCAAAATTAATGAAATTTGGTGTCTAGTTGTGCCTCGAAGCTTGGCGTTACCTTCAGTCTTCTCTAAGGGTTAGAAAATAGGGGATGACATTTTCAAAACGCCCTAGCTCGAAATCTTCAAATAGGAAGGTATATTTTGTCCATCGATTCCGAATAGAACACAATTTTTAGCATCGAATGAGACCTCGCGCGGAGCATTTTAGGACAAACCGTTCACTCCCTGTGAGTACCTAAGGTTGAAGGGAAAAAAGATCAGAAACACGAGTGAGAATCGCAAATCTTCCCGAGTAGACCAAATCCCCGTTCAAAGATCAGCTGATCAAAAATGCAACTTCTGGTTTCCACCGGATCAAGTTTCTCGTTTACATGAAAGGACGGATTGTCAGTTTTTTTAGAGCGCGAAATAAGCCTGGAAAAAATACTGTTCCAAGGTTTCTGGGACGCCCTGTGTATTATTCGATGTACTTAAAACACCCGCAATCGTTTTGGGTGGAGGTGGAATGAATTATTCTAATTAAAAAACACCAAATGTTCTCATTTAAAATAAATATTTTTGAAATGGCCAAATAGAGATCTCTAATCGCTAAATTTCGGTTCTCTCTAAAGATCACGCAAGAATGAGATAGTATGGACTTTTTCTGCACTTCTGTTCATGACTCATGACCTGTTTTCTATAAAGCGGCGTCATTAGTACCTGATTCGAGTTTTTTGAAAGTGAACTAGGTCTACTAGGGTTTCAGAAAGTTCTGAAACTCAAAATGGGAGTGGAAACTAGAAACTTTGGTTTTCAGGACACAAATTTTGTTTTTCATGGACGAATAGGAGGTAGTTTAGGTGGTGGTGACTTAGCAAATTTCTCTTCTCAATTCCATTGTTGTTTATGTGAAAAATAACGTTCATGGCGCAGCACAGTATGTTGCAAATTCGTCTGTCAATTGTTGTATTTTGAAGACTCTTTGCTTCTGTCTTGTCTGTTGTTGTTGCCAAATGCCTCGAACCTTCATCTCACGTTTTAAAATGTTGGCTTGGGCATCTTGATCGTCTTAATTTTCATTTTCGGAGTCTGATAATCTTCAGATTCTGTCGATTTGATGATATTCTTACTCAATCTGCCGCACATCATAATATACTGTCGTAAAAGGTCACACTTTATCAACAAGAATATTATGCTATCAGATGTGATGATTATTTTAGTTTGTTGGAATAATGGTGGACTACTTTAACTCATTTCACTCCCGAAATACACTCCATTTTCAACTCTAATACTTTAGCTGATATTGCATGATTCCGTTTGGTTTTACTAATCCGCACTGCATGTTGATTCTTAAGATCGGCACCTCAGGAATGAAGTTGGTGTTAGCCTGCTTCTAAATATGAGTATGCCAGTGAATTCTAGTTCCACCTGGTGCTCTGGTAAGTAATATAGTTAATTCTGCTTTGATATTTTTTCAACTATTTACGACTTTTTGATGATTATCTGCTTTCATATAAATATTTTGTAAAATATCTCTGCACATTTTAAAGTAGGAATATCCTTGAACCTCTGTGGTTCAACATATTTTCATTTTGTGGCACTCTTGAGTGGTCTAGAAGCAAAACCATCATTAGGGTTGTTACAGGTCAGTAAAAGTCATGAAAATCATAAGTTCAGTAAGGAAAACCAAATTTGCCGAACACTGAATCCCTAAAAATAGCGAAAAAATCGGAAAAACTAGAGTTTTCAGGCTGTTTTACCCCTTAGCGGTTGTACCTACATCAAATTATAGGTGATTGGGTGGGGGGAGAGGGAATGGTCTTGGGAGTGTGAAAAATTGACAATATTTGCCATTCCCTTTCTATACTGCTGGTTTACGTTCAATGTTAAAAGTCAAAAAATATCGGGATTTTTGAAAGAAAAAAGGAAATTTAAGAATTTGGATATTAAAACAACCCTGATCATATTAAGTAGGTACTATAGTTTAAACAGGGTGGTCCACGAGTTAGGCACCCAACCCTAAAATCGTTATTTTACTGCTATTTTTTATTTTTATTTTTTACTTCACGCACTCAAATTTTCACGTGAGGGGTCATTTTTTCATGAAATTTTGCTTGGAATTCAAATCTGCAATAAAAACTGGGGGTTCCCATTCGAAAAAAAACTAAGTTAGCGCCTTAGCACGGCAGCATGACGCGAAATAGTCATTTTTGAGATCCTTGCAAAAACATGAAGTAAAAAAAAAAAAAAAAAATTAAAAAATGTTAGCAGTAAAAAACTATTTTAGAGCGGGGGTTATACAGTTTGGTAGGTACAAAACATAATATAATATTATTGTTACAGGATTGAAATAAATGTTTCCTGAGGTGAAGGATCCATCTGAAAAACTTATTTAATTCAGTTTTGTCCTTTATCTTTGGTGGTGATATGAGCTTATTGTGGCCAAAATAATTATAACATCAAAAGCCAAGGCTCAGTTTGCACGCTGCGAAGAACACCGGTACAGTCTTCAATGACCTTTGGAACGAGACTGCCGATGAATGTTCCCGCAAACCAAACTAGTCAAACCATTCGGGCGCACAGCAGTTTATCTGCTCTCTAGCGGCCACTGTTTGAACCACTGTTGATCCACTATCACCCCTGTACAGAGCTCGTCAAGCTCTTTCCGATGGTACAAAAAACTCAGAAGTGCATTTTGGAGATGTGCCAGTGTTCTTCCCAGCGTGCGAGTTGTCGAAGTGACAATACACTACAGCTTTTCCCTTGTACCAGAACAGTTTGAAACAGAAAATTTGTTCCCCTTCAAGCTATAGTTATTTTTGGTTCAGTGCACTCAGGGTTCTGAACAGTTAATTTACATATTTGTATTCTGTGTTATGCATCCTTTTATTCATTGATATTTTGGGTTACGTAGATCGGGATACAACACCGTTGGTCCTGGGCATCACTATTCCCGCTATAATCTTCGCCACGTTATTCATCGGGCTTGTGGTCTACAAGAAGAGGAGGCACATCAAGAGGCGAACGACCGACCCCAGGCCCGCGGACACCCTTAGCATTCAGGACAGCGCCATGGAAACTAGGTAGAATTTGAATTGTTACTATTCTTTCTATGTGTGATTAGAAAATATCCTTTGATAACGTGAACGGAATATATTGCAAACGTTTCACGTTGATCAAGTCAAGTTTCGTCCGATATATTGGGGTATCGATACTTTTCTTCCGATACCACCAACATTTGTATCGATACTTAGCATCTGATATTATCGAGGTATCGATACTTTATCTCGATATTATCGGAAGTATCGTTACTTGGTGATCGATATCACCCAATATTTCCCAACACACACCCAGGCAGTGAAAATATCCGTGATACACGACTTCTCAAACTATCTCAAATAATCAGCCCACCCGAGGGGAGTTCAGAGCGCTCTGGTGGCCCCTGGCTCAAGTTATGACTGGATGTTTTTGTTGGCATATAGATAATGGTCAATCGTTCAATAGGTTGTAGCTGAAAAATTGCAAAAACTGCTTTTTCTCGGCAGTATTCCTATCTGCTATTTTTTAAAATAATTCTTTGATTTTTTTTTTAAATAATCCTTTTGTTCTATTTTGTATAACCATTTATAACAGATGAAACGTACTTATATTTAATTAATATACTCCTTGCTATAATGAATTAATAAATTAATGACCTCTCTCCCTTTAACATATTTTTTTAACGTGAAAAAGTATCGAGAGTATTGATATTCTTGATCCGATAGTATTGAAATATCGATACTTTTCTTCCGATAATAATTGTATGTATACTGCAAGAAAAATATCGTATCGAAACGAGTATCGATTCTTGGGTGGTATTGTAACGTCCCTAGTTGAAGAAACCAAATCGCTTCCATCCACTTCTCCTTAAACTCCTTATTGTATAGAAGAAACCACAGAAAGAAAATCGCAAAATTCCACTATCTTATCTATGTAATTCGACCATCTTATTTTTCTCCCAATAAATTTGGTTTTCCCATCAATTACCAAAACGATTTTATGGACAAATCCGCCAATATCAGTCCTACAGCGCTCCCTCTATGTTTAGTTACCTATGTACTCATGAATCATCTTATTATGCTTCCTTTGGTTTCACAGTCGTCCCATTCCCTTGGCCAACTTCGCCGACCACTACAGGATCATGTCTGCCGACTCGGACTTCAGATTCTCAGAAGAATTCGAAGAGCTCAAAATGGTCGGGCGAGAGCAAAGTAACAGTTTTGCCGATCTTCCGTGCAATAGGCCCAAGAACAGGTTTACCAACATCCTACCGTACGACCACTCACGTTTCAAACTCCAACCTGTTGATGACGAAGAAGGATCGGATTATATCAACGCCAACTACGTACCTGTAAGTTCGCCTCATCGTAGACTACCGTAAGATCAGGGTGGGAATTTATTTTTAGATGAAATTTAAGAAAAATGTCTGAAATTATTCTTGTTTTGGTACTTTCTTGAATAAATTACCTTTTCATTTATAGGGTTGGAATTCCCCTCGAGAATTCATCGTCACACAAGGACCTCTGCACTCTACCAGAGACGATTTCTGGAGGATGTGTTGGGAGAGCAATTCTCGAGCTATCGTTATGCTTACCAGGTGCATCGAAAAAGGTGAAATGTGCATTCAATTATTTTTACATCATTACATAAGGTAGAAAACCCTAACAACAGTAAAGGAAAAATGCGTCTCCTTAACATGTTGAATGCAGATCCCGTTTTCAGGGGTCGTCCCCAGGGGTGGCAACCCATTTTCCTCTCCTGATCCACCATGCAGACGCCCGCAGAACAGGGTTGATTAAGTTGGAAATTAGGAACTGAACGCATTCTAGCTGTGTCTTAAGATCACTAAGACGAGATAGAAATATTCCAGAACCAATCAGAGACGAGATATCATAATCTTGCGGGGAAATAAGGGAGCGTCTGTTCTGAGTAGCTGGCTAAATCTACATTCAACGTCGTAAAGACCGAAAATTCTCCCTGCTTTTCCGAGCTTTCTGTGTTTTGATTTTTCGTCCTGTGTTTGTCTATCTGCAGACTATTCGGTGTTGCGGGCTTTAAATGCGTTTTACATCGAGTACCAAGGACGGGATAGAGCTATCTATCAGTAGTGCTTTGAACTAAATTTCTCACAACTCTTGTTACAACAGTCGTTTTGCCTGTCAACAGTTGTTTTGATCTTCCAACAGCGGTTTTCAAGGGTTGTGATAACTCCGAAGTTACAGAACACCCTCCCCTCACGCTTTTCGGATTAAGAATCACTTTATCAGAACGGGGAATTGTCGTGTATGAGAAGATCAAATTTTTTCTGCTTTTGTATTGTTATTTGGAATAAAATAGTTTATCGTTCTGGTGAGGAGAAAACTTGGAATATATTCTCAGCTGTTTGATTAACAGGCAGCATTCTGAGGGCCCTTGAGAAAGCCTTCTATACGTCACATTAAAAGAATAACTGAACAAGAATGTGCTGAGATTGCATCGGGAGCGGTGAAACAAGAATTCATTTAAATAATTGATTATTAATAAGTAATTCATTCAATCAATTTTATTATTAAATTAAGTCAAATTTATTCTCACTAATCAGGAGCTCAAACATGGTTGTTTTTGGAGAGTTGTTGTTTTTCGTTTTGTTTGGTTGGCATCTTGGACGGATTTTGACAATGACAGACCCCAACCCCTACCCTTTTCAGCGTTACTTTCCTGTTATAGGACGAAAATGAAAATTGCAATAAATTTTCCAAAATTACAGAAACACTATTTTTTGTTTATGACTATTTTTTATATTGTTCCTTTTAAGCCCTTTCAGAAAAAAATTATAATTCCCCATTGCAGCTTTTCAAAAGTTTTTTTTTTTAGTTTTCGTACTCTGATTGAGATGATTGCATTAGCAAAATGTGGATTTTTTAATGCATGTTTTAATAGTTTAATACATTAACCATACCAATATTTTTTCTTAGGTCGTGAAAAGTGCGATCACTACTGGCCTTACGATACAATGCCAGTGTATTATGGTGACATCTCAGTTACCACGTTGAACGAGAGCCGCTACCCCGATTGGACTGTTTCGGAGTTCATCATGGCTCGAGTAAGTTGTTTAGAAAAAGAGCCAAATAAACCTACCTATTAATTTATTATTCAGAGATTTTTTTTGGCATGGCAACATCGATGGTAGATGTTTTGAATACATCGATGGTTTGATTCGATGTTTTTCCACCACGATTATTACGAGAATTGAATCAGTCCCTTCGAACCTAAATCGTTTGGTTTGCAACCATGGAAGAAACGGTTTGTTTTCTCTTCTTTCATGGTTGGCAGACGTCACGTTCTAAGTTGTGCGGATGAAAACCCTTACAATTTATGTACTAAAATCAGAAAAATCCATGTTAAACAGGCATACAGAGGCAATATGTGTCTATCCACCTATTGGATTTTTCACATTTTATTCTTCTGAATATTCTTTATTGATGTTCAGTGGTGAAAACCATCGATGGCGATGGTTTTCGATCATCGATGATGTGATTCGATGGTATTTGGTGCAATGGAAAGCATCGGTAGTTTTTGAACAATGCCCTACCCTGGTATGCTTTTACGATTATGCCTGGAGAAAACGCTGGTGAAAAAATGTCGTCTTTGTCATTTGACAAGGTTGCCAACCTTTTTTCCATAACCCCCCCCCCCCCCCCCCAGGCGTGGGCTAAAACCCCCTAAAAACCCTGAGTCCATTTTGAAAATCCCTTTTAGTGCGTGCATAATCTCAGGAATCCATTAATTTGCACTATGCACTAGTGAACCAGGTGACGTCTTGCAAATTTTACCCAAAATTATGGCTTGTCAGGGAACAGACTGTGTTCTGTAAAATAATAGGAGTAAGGAGATAATACAAACTCTACTGTACTACATTGTGGTATCTATGATATCTAGATAGTATCAATATTTTGTTACAACATAGTAGTATCAACATCAGGAGCTAGGTTCATAAAATAGGAAGGTAAAACAACTTGGTACCTACTACAAAATAGGTAGTAAGAACTTGATGGAATGTAGTTTTTGCCCACCGACTAGAACAATTAAAAACCTAAAAAAAACCGAAAGTTTTTCCCACCATAAAAACCTGTTCAATAAAAATAACCCTAAATCTAGGGTGAAAATCCCCAAGTTGGCCACCGTGTCATTTGATAACTTTCCCCAGGCCCTCTACGATATTATTATTGGTTAACTTGATTAATTAATTTACGATTGCGACATTCTAGGGTGACACTCAACGGGTGATACGTCATTTCCACTTCACGACCTGGCCAGACTTCGGGGTTCCTAACCCTCCCACGACGCTCGTTCGTTTCGTCCGTGCTTTCAGGGAGAGGATAGCACCTGAGCAGAGGCCGATCGTGGTTCACTGCAGGTAATGTCTTCCAATATTTTGGACGTTTTCCTCGTGATAGTAAGTGCAGGTAATAATCGGAGGGGGACGCTTGTGTTGCACAGGGTGGTGGTCCAGAACCCCCCAAAAGCTGGCCAAAAGTACAAAAATAATTGAATAAGGACTACATTTTATGTTTGTTGGTGCCAGATCGTGCATCGAAGTATTGGGTGAGGGTGAGGAAAAGTGGCTATAGTTCGTATTTGTGTAAATACACTCGTCAGGGATATTTTTTGTGTAAGGGGGGGTCTTCCTCTTCGGTCATATTCGTTGAAATATATATCTCGTAGTTAAGTTAAGGAGGGTCAATCCCATGTATCCATCACTTCCTTTTTTCCCCTGGTAGGCGCTAATTATGCTGGTCACTAAGGCCACAGGATTAATGGGGTGGTTTTATAATTTCATGTAGATAGTAGGTGCAGGTAGTCTGCATTGTACAATGCTTCCAATATACTGCTTGAGGGGTCGAAATTTATCATAAATCCTGGGGAATTTTAGTTTTAATACGAAGGCAACTTAGTAAGTATTCCTTTGTTCACCTCCACTTTCTAAGTTGCCTTCGTATTAAAACTAAAATATATTATGTAAAATAAAATATAAGATAACATGACATAAAATATATGTCTCAACGAATATGACCGAAGAGGAAGAC
>JAEMON010000012.1:11569033-11586426 GCA_030264115.1 Lygus lineolaris
GATCGTAACGTTTCTTGGAATAACGTCGAAACCTTACTCAAAATCTTTTAAAAAGTTCGAGAACAGTTCCCGAACTTTATGAAAAGTTCGGATTCGAGTTCGAGTTCGAGAAGAAGAGTTCGGGTTCGAGTTCGAGTTCGAATATTTAGGAATAAGCAGTTCGAATTCGAGTTCGGTTCGAAAGTTCGAGAGTTCGAATGCACCCCTAATCCCCACCGAACTCTGTTGTAGTATACCACCTTTTACCGATATCAAAAGCCTGCACCCCAAAAAATCAATAGTCTTATCAATTTATTATAAAATAGACAGTATGATGTACACCTATTCCTTAGGTTCCCACAAATTTGGCAAAAATTAGATTAGATGAGTAATTTTGATACAGGCAGAAATAACTGACGGTTTTTGAAACAGGATAAATCAATGACTTTACAAGATATTTTAATTTTTTAAATTTTATTTGAAAGAGGAAGATTGGAATTTTACAAAGCACAACAAAAAGTAGAAAAAAAAACATTATTTAGCAAAAATGACACCACTTTGACGACCTCTGTTTTCCTGGCACTCCTCAAGTTGGCTGGTTTGTCATCATTCTTTCCAAAGTTTGTCGAGGAATTGCACGAATTTCTCTCTCGATATTTCCGTGAATCTTTCGAGAGTTACATTCTGTCCAGTAACGGAATTATGTTTGTTTACATAACACGCGTGCATCGTCTTGAAACGAGAAAATCGAACGCAAGAGGTAAACGTTTTGCCGCCCCTCGTCCTCGAATGCCTCGTGCAAGAGTGTACCCAGCTTTACTGTTCCAAAAGCTGTTCCCCGAAAGTTTCGAACCCACGAAAGAATGGTGTTCCTTGATGGGATCCATCCGCAAGGAGGAACTTTAAAACGTGTACGAAAATTCCTCCGATTTTGGATCACAGAATCGTTATTTCTAAAAAAACGTCTCCGCAGTGAACGCACGGTGTTCAGCGGTCCAACCCTCCATTATAACCATGGAAGAAGGAGAAGGAAGGTTCACTCGATGTAAAATGGTGTGCTGGAAATCTGCATTTTACGGTAACTCCATGTAGCGTAATGTTTGGGAACTAGAACTAAATGGTCCAAAAAAATTGCTCAAAAGATTTTCTTGAGTCAGGTGGGTCCGAACCCTATTACCTTATCTTGTCCGCTGGTGATAGTGTTATGTCTTCGCGCTCTAACTGTCTGAGCCAGTCAGCCTTGTGATTACCCCTTCAGAAAGAAGGGGTCTCAACATGATGCTGACGATTCCTTTTTGAATCTAGGTTATTCAGAGTCTCGTCTGTTTCTTTGGATTAAAACCAATCTTTTGGATATTCAATGATGGTGAACTAACCAATGATTGATAAAATAACCAATGATAATAATTATTATCAATGAAAATAAATAAATTATACATTATTAGTGAACTCAGGTTAACTTAATAGGTACCCCTAATAATGTTGAAAGAAGGGAAATAACAGGTAATTCATTTTATTGTTACATTTTAGTATAATATCATAATAATAGATCAGGGCAGACGGATTATAATAATCCAGAATTGTGAATTTGAGAAGGTAACAGTGGTAGATTGACGGAGCACTCTAGCGACTGCTGGTCGAACTACTTACATGTCTAGTTCTAAACATTTCGCCAGATGGAGTTACAGTAAAGGCAGAGGCAGATTTCTAGCACGCCATTTCCTATTAATTGAACCTTCCTTCTCCTTCTTCCGTGATTGCAACTGAACTTCCACATCGGGAGAAAGGGCCGAGACCCCCCTCCCCCCTCCCTTCCGACACATACCCCTATTCAAAAACCGGACCCTGTACATCTTTTGTCCAAAGAATCTCAGTCTACATTGGTACAGTTCCTCTGTGCACCTTGATAGCTTACTCATTTTAAAATGAAGACATGTTTAATTAAAATGGTGTGAAACCCCTGTTACAAGAAAATGGAATGATGAAATCCACCTTTTTCAAGAGGTACATAGTCTTCACGAAAAACATTGTAAGCAAGAAATTCACATTTTTTTCAAATTTTTTATTTTAATTCATTATTATTATTATTATTTTTTGCTCAATGGTTTGAATTGAGTCGATTCCTAATGGATGGATTGAATTTATTGGATTTAAAAAGTATTTTCGATTCGAGAAGCTCACAAAACAACTATTCTTTTCAAGTTTCCCCACCTAGTCTCCTGTTTGTCGTATTAACGAAATGATTATCGACTTAGTTTATATTCTATAGTTGTTTTCAATATTGTACTTCCGTAATAAAATTTGTATTAATTAAATTTATATTTTCTTGCAGATGACGAAGGTATTGCAGAGTCAGGTATGTGATCGAACGTTCGAAAATATGTGTCGTTTACTTCTCTGTGGACGTTCTTTCTTCGTTGAATTTTTCCGAAAACCTTCACCACGTGCCTTAATTCGTAAATTTTGTATCGATTCGTCGATTGAAAATCGATTTCATTGTCTTTGGTCTTTATTCGTTAAAGTATGATTCGTTTTCAAGTCTGATCCTGTTTTCCCTGCCCGTTTTCACGACATTCGCGATCGAGTGGCAATTTTAATACGCTAAACGCGTTCATCTTAAAAATATCGGTAGGTAACCTTAAACAACATTATTTAATCTTGAAACAAAATTTGTGATTAAAAACCAGAAGACTTGAAAACGAGGCGAATCTCTTCTTTTTTTTAAACCTTCTGCTCTCATTCCAACAATACTTTATTTTCGTGTCATGTTATTCTGTCTGAAATATTCAATTATTTTTGTATGTTACAAAAAAAAAAAAAAAAAATGGTCTGATAAGATTATGATTATTTTTAAAAATACCTGTAGTATGTTTTTCTGGTGTTTTCGACGCCTATTGTTCGATTTTCATGACGTAGAACAGGAATTCACGTAACTTGACGGGACTTAGCACACTTTCCCATCGCTTAAGTCATCACTTTGTCATACTTTGCTTAGAAAACCCAATTGTTTATAACAAAAGTTACCTGTACTTATTGAATTTATCTTGTGTACTTTTTTGTCCTTTCATAAGTTTTCTATTTGAAAATTCCTATTTGAGCATCTCTTTTAAATGTACTAAGACGAGGACTATAGTCTAGTGAACATAATTAATAAAGTAATTCCTTATTTAAAATTAGGTTGCGGTTCTCAGTAACATTGTTCTTTGTTTTGTATCTAATTAACTTGCTCGATCGAGGGGACCAATAACTATTCCATTATTTCAATTTGTAATTTCTTGTAATTTTTTCTCTGAGGAAAAAAAAAAAATGTTGGAAGAGAAAAATGAAAAAGAACGGGAATAATCAAAATGTGTTGTGAAAACCTTTGTTGTACATATTTATTGTTAAAAGTTTATGTAAATAAAATGTAGGTACGGGCAAAAATGTGCCATTGAATTGTTTATTGTAATTTGTTGTATAATGTAAAATGTAAAAAAATTAAAATGAAATGAAATAAAAATCTTGTGATAAACTACCTAGTGTTAGTTGAGAGGAATGTAGATTTCGCGTTGGGTTGAGAAGAGGAGTAGCAGGACGAAGGTTGTTTTGTATTGAACTGTGCTTTGTTACCAAAAAAGCTGTCAGTTTATATGGAAATTTTGTTTGTTGATGGATTGAGTTGTTTGAAGTTAATGAAAGGTTTCAGGAAGAGAGAGCTTTTTCACCAGCCTGATTGTTGGCGTGGTTTGGGACGACTTCAGAGCTTCAGTGCTATTTTGCTCTGGATGGATGAGGGTTAAAAGCCTCCGCTTCCCTAATTTAATTCAAATCCACCCGTTTGGAGCAACAGAACCAACTAGGGATGGGATATCGAAAGAAAAATATCGATATTTTGATAAGATCGATATCGATATTCCATCCCTAGTACCTACAATGGCGAGGTATCTTCGCGTCCCTCTGCTCTGGGTGATGTACGTAAATATCCTGTTTCACATAGATTGGGTGTTCCAGTTCAGGAAAGTCAAAATAGCCATAATGGGTACGGATATGTACCTACATGAAACTGGGGGGGGGGGGGGGGGGGGGGGGGGAGTGTAAAACATGATTTGCCATTATCGTAGTTTAGGCAGCAATATTCTATAACTAAATTTACCCAGCTTTTCAGGAGAGACAAAAAACTGTGACAATGTGCGATAACTCCAGAAACCGTAAAGCCGGGTTCACATTATGCGGCAACGACGTAATCTCGTCCGTGAAACCGTAAAACCGCAACACCGTCAACCGTTCACATGGAGCTTCAACTGGAGGGGCGAAGAAAAGTAAATACGATCAGCTTTGCTGCGCATAATCCAATACGCAGATCCACAAATCCGTAAAGCCGTAAAATATTCAGATTTTTGAATTGGGTATAGTCAGGTTCAAAACTCGTTCGACCACAAAGCCGTAAAGATGGCGAACAGCCAATTAGCCAATCAGACCCAATTACGGTTTTACAGCCTTGCGGTTTTGCGGACGAGATTACGTCGTTGCGGCTTAATGTGAACCCGGCTTAAGTCCTCGTTCATCCTCATTTGTCAGGCTCTGTCAAATTGCTGGTTTATCGCATCGATAGTAAAAGTGTAAGACCTCTTAAGTCGGATTTTGACGATTTTCTGTTTTTTAATGGAATAGGTAGTCTTTTAGGACTTGATCCTTCAGGCGAAGCCGTTTTTCCCGCCTTTGTCCCATCTCTTCTCCGTGGCCGTGTGTAGAAACTTGTAAGTCGAAACCTGCCAGGGGTGTTGCAAGACCTTGTTAGTAGGGAAAACTGTTATTTTTTAATAACAGTTTATCCTATTACTGTTTTTTCTCAATAACAGGTTACCCAATAACAGCCTGGGTGACAAAAATCGATGAAACCATAACATAATTGCATTCTGTATGAGAAGGTTTTTTTTTGTCTCCTGTGAAATTTTAAGTTTTGTACTTACGAGTTCTTACACTTTTACTATCCACATGTTGATAATCGAGTTGAATTATAGCATGTTGGCTAAACTGTCAATAACGGCGCAGCGAGCGGTTTTCTCACGAAACTAGCTTCACCGGGAATTGGGCGGGAAAATTTGAACAAAGATTGACCTCTCACTCATTTTGGCCAAAAACTGAGTCCAATTTCCTTTCTATACTGTTGATTTATGCTCGTTATTTCAATGTTTAGTCTGGAAATATCGGTATTTAAAGTCAGAAATTTAAGAATTTGGATCTTGTAACAACCCTGATAGACTGTTCCAAACACGTGAACGAAGAATGGATCACTCTGAGGGGTGGGGAGACCTTTAACCCTCGAATTTCTTCAAGAAATAGCACCTTTTACATAGTATTTTCCAGTCAAACACTTTAATTTTCGTTTCAACCCATTTAATACTTATTATGTATTACCTTAAACTGTTTCCACTTTTTCAATCAAAAACTTCCAGATCACTTCCTCTGGCCATTATTTCTTATCTACCTAAAAGGTGGAATTACGTTCAAATTCAATAAACGTTCCAACAATGATATCTTTCCCAATCAATTTAATGACTGTTCCACACAGGACAGTTCAGTTGCTTGCGATGTTATAGGTTTGTTCGCACAGACAGTCCGAAGTCGTTCTATCCAGGCCACACCCTTTCAGCGCGTTTGTAAAGCTTCAGAACTGATCCAGGATCAAAACTGGGCTGTTCAGACAGACAGTCTGGCACTGTTTGGAACTAGTTCTAACCATTCTGGATTCTTTCGAGAACTGTTGGGTTGGTTCAACTGGCGCATGTGCACTCAGTGTTCTTTCAGGTTAGGTAGGTTACTCCGGTTCAGGTTATTCATTCTGGATCCTGAGCGCGTTTGGACACTCAGTTCTGGACTAGTTCTGGATCGTTCTATCCCCTCCCTTTTCAGAACGCAGTTTCATCCAAGACTGGTTCTGGACTGTCAGTGCAACAAACCTAAATATTACTCGTAAGTAGTTCTGAACAATCAGTAAATTGATTGGAATATAAATAAATTACTTGGTTCGGAATGACTGTTAAATTGGTAGGAAAAGTATTATTTTAACCGCTCTGTCGTTCAAACCACAACAATGTCCTGAAAACGGTTTACTATTAGGTCTGTTCCAACTAACGGTGGTGAAGGTAATATTCAAATATTGTCGCTAAACCTTCTGCGCACACTTGTACATAATTTGTTGATAAGAGTGCGCTCTAGGTCATGCGCAGCTAAACTATTCGAATATTACTTGCACCATAACTAGTTGGAAAATACCTTTACAGTGTGACGGAATTGGCGAAACCATACTATGAAAACCTTCGTCATGCTACTCCTAACGTTGATGTGATTACTGTTAATTACCCTGGATCATTACTTCGTTGTGTAAAATGTTCCATAACTTTCTGATTAGACAATTGTATACCTAGTATTAATATTAGTATGAAACAATATTTCAGATGAAATCTATCGGTCGTTATAAGCACCGTTGAACCAATTCGGATAAGTTGATAGATCTGTTACATTTTAAGAAAAATCTCTATTTCACGTTGATTAAATGGAAATTGTTCAGTGTTTACTGTTTAACATTGTGATAGGATTAGGGTATATTTCAAAAAAATACTTCGTTTTTTGTACGACTTTTTTTTGGGAACTTGTACTGACGAAGTTCATGAAAACGGATACCTAATTATTGTGATGACATGAGAACTGCTCTAACAAATTACCAGTGATGTGAGAATTGTGTCTTGAACGAATCAAATTTTACCTGATGCTTTCATACCGCGTACCTAGTATGTACGATTTAATTTGAGTTGACATCAATTTTGGGTAATACCTAGTGAAGGTCCAGGGGATGGATGATGTACCAGCATTCTAGTACCTGTATTATATCACTTTCACTCCAATTTTCTTTGATAGATAGTAGGCAGGGACGCAAAATTGTTTTTTTTTTTTTTTAAATCCTTTCTCAGTGGAAAGCTTAAGATCGATTGCACCAATTAATCGGGTGAACAAATTTTTTCAAAATCGATTTATCTGGGGTTTTTTGTGGGTTATTTATGTACTGATTTCAACGGGTTATTTACAAAATCGATTTTTCAAGAAGCTTATTCGATCTCTTTTAGGGCGGGATTTATAGATGGTCCTCGAGTTTCGAGCAGACCTTGAGATGGCCCTCATGGATTCCTAAAGCCGAACCCGTATTCCAAATTTTGAGAAGACCATCTCAAGGTCTCCTTTAAACTTGAGGATCGTCTATAAATCCCTACCTTAATCTCTTTGAATTCCAAGTTATTTTTGACATGCGAATTACATTTCACATTTCAAAGTTATTCAGAATGTGTCAAAATTCATTTCTGTTCGCCGAATTTTCTATGATTATTTGGAAGTGGAAAGACTTTTTTTTTTGTGGGGGGTATTTGTTGCAATCGAGTTTTGAAGACAAAAAATCGATCGGAACAATCAATCAATGGAAAAAAAATCGAAAATTGGAGATGAAAAATCGATTTTTCGAACGATCCCTTTTTATTTTGCGGTTTTTCACTGACTTCACACATGTACCCAATAATAATTAATTGTTGTGATCGTTAAAAAAAAAAAAAAAAAAAATCATAAATCATCATACGAGTTGGCTGCTATTTCATTATTTGGAAAATTTCTTTGGAAAAAATCATAGGTAGGTATTAGTTACCTAGTAAATATTTTATTAACTCCCAGCTCATTTCGAATATCTATCTACAACATTTAGTGTTCTTCGATCATTGACTTTAAACACACTCCAATAACGCACATGATCCCTTCGGACCCAAATCACTCAATATACAGGGTGATTCCAAACGTAGCGGACTTAGTTTGAGGTCATATAGGAAATTTCACAATGATCACGAATATACCACGTATTAAGGGTCCCTGAATAAATCTGGGCCACGTTTTACAAAAAAAAACTCCTTTTTCGACGTATTTTGAGTGTTTTTGGGCAAAAAACACGGAAATTATCTGGAAAATCGAAAAACACCTCGAAATAAACGTTGTAGGAAATTAAATTATGCGTCGAATGAGACCAAAGCCAGCTCTTAAGATTGTACCTGCGATTTTTGAGAATGTTAGAAGTTTTGATCTATTCATAAACTGCTTCATAGGAGCAGGAAGGTAGGCATTTAGTATGAACTTAAAACGTAGGTTTAAATGTTTTTTATCATTTAATAATGATTACCAGGAACATTGAAAACATTGAAACCTACATTTTAAGTTCATACTACCTGCCTACCTTCCTGCTCCTATCAAGCAGTGTATGAACAGATCAAAACTTCTAAAATTCTCCAAAAATCGTAGGTACAATCTTAAGAGTTGGTCTCATTCGACGCCGAATTTAATTTCCTACAACGTTTATTTCGAGGTGTTTTTCGATTTTCCAGATAATTCCCTTTTTTATTGCCCAAAAACACTCAAAAAACGTAGAAAAAGGTGGTTTTTGCGGAAAACGTGGCCAAGATTTATTCAGGGACCCTTAATATGTGGTATATTCGTAATCAGCGTGAAATTTCCTATAAGAACTCAAAATAAATGTCCGTTACGTTTGGGACCACCCTGTATACCTCCAAATCTATTTTTCAAAATTTCAGTAAGCTTGTTCTTTATTTCTGTGGGAAAAAGTAACCTACCTAAATTATCAAAATGAATATAAATTGGAACTATTATGTCGGTACCATAATAGTTATCACCTAAGAAAATAGCTACCGCCCTTCCCCTCGTTGTTTACGTACCTTTTATGTGGACGGCCCTATTTAAAATTGATGTCATTAGGTACTCTACATTTATAAAGTAAATGTTTCTTCGCTGAACTCACAATGTCGGAGCTACTATTATTTTTATGAATAATTAATTGTGCTTCCAGAAGTGGAAATAAGTTACGCGGTATTTATAATAATAGGTATTCAAGAAATTTAAAAATGAATGGTTAAAAATTACCTAAACGCACTATACTTAATTGTTATGTAAAATCGAAATATTAAGAAGTCTATAAATTAGGTAGGTACAATAATGTCTTAAAATTGCAAATCGAATCCCGTGCGGTTAAAGAGCTCTTTCATGGCAGAACGTTTGTAGATTGAAGATTGAGGATTAACGATTGTTGAAGATTATGGTTTAAAATGTTGGTTCTTTGTTGGGAGAAACAATAAATCATCACTATTTTCCATGTTTGTTTTACTTTTCATTCAATCCTATTCGCGCTTGCACAAATGCTATCTTCTATGAACTCGCTGGGAAGTTTCCTGCTCCACAGAGTTCATCTCAAAACAGATATTTATCGATTTACTACCACTACTGCTATCTACCTATCTATACACAGGAGGGCCCCAAACAGTACCAAAAAATTAAAATTAAAAGGTTTATTCAATGAATAATGGAAATAAAAATACTTCTGGTATGTGTTGGAACACTACAAAAAGAAAATACATTTAGAAAAAATAAATCCGTACCATAGATTCACTTAGAATCAAAACGCTCAACTGTAGGCAATGCCTGTGTTGTTGAGCATGAGTCTCAAGCCTACTAGAAGACTGACACTAGGTTAATTAAATTAACACTAGTTAACAATTTAAATTGATATTTTCAGAAAAGACCTTTTACTTCCACACTACTCGTATATAAATTAACTGCCAACCACTAATTCAAATTAAAAGGAAATTGACATAATATATTTATGTACTTAGTTATCAACTTTTGAACTTATAATTTTGAAAAATATAACGGTGGTATGACTGATCACCGATTATAATAGACACTGGTAATATATGACAATATAGTGGATCTCCCCTCCCTCAAAAGCCAGGACAAGATTTGCTTCTTGTACGAGTATTGGGATCTCGATAATGAAGGATATTTCATCAAGGGAGGCAAGTTCCTATGCAATTAACGAATATGGGAACCCATATCGAAAAAACCGCAGAAAAGCCTCAGTCAATAAAAAAAAAAAAAAAATTAACTAATATACCGGATAATAAAGGATTACACTAAGTACAACAGTTTTTTCCGTAAAACACTGATTTTGTTCGACATTTTTAAAGTGTTTATGCGCAAAAACACTCTAATCAAGATACACAGCAATAAACGTTGTACTAAATTAAATGAGAACGAATGAGAGTGTATTTCGATTTTTAAAATGAATTTCAAATTTTAATGAATTTCTCACCATTGTTTCCCTAAGTCAAAAAATCAACGTGAGCCCTAGGTACCACCTAAATAAAATTTGACCTTCCCATCATCCTACTTGTTGGATCGAAAGTTTTGCATAAAAAAATAATTTTGGCCATCGGGAGAATTTACTGAACTTTGAAATCCATTTAAGCGAAAGAAAACGTCTGAAAAGCTTCGGTTGGTCTCATTCGATGCAGAATTTAATTTCCAATAACGTTCATTTTTAAGGTGTTTTAGCGAATTTTCGAAGACAATTCAGCTATTGCAATGGCTTCAAAATAGTAATGCAAAATTTTAAAAATTTTCTTGAAAAAAGAAAAGTGATCGACATGGATTTTGCTATTGTTGACCTCAGAATCGGATTCAGCACCATCGAAAACCCTTGATCCCAATTTTCAGCCCCAAAATCGAGTAGTTTGGTTGAAATAAGCAAAAGATAATACGCGTGACGTCATTTGGAATGTATCTCCCTTTCACGCGGTTCCTACGTGAGAGAGCGAGAAGGCAATACCTACCAAATGACGCCACACGCTTTTTCCTTTCCCTTTTTTGCCCTTTTCCGCTCATTTCCGATCCATCATAATATTGCACTTTCTTGGAATGCTCTCAGTTAGACCTACAATTTTGAAGAATAAAAAAATAAAATAAAATAAAAATAAAATACGTCCATTCCTACCTACCTAAACCTACCTAAGTACCTATCTAAATTTAGGTGGATACTTACCTAACCATAGGTATTCCAGGTAGTTATCATCTTCATTGACTATTTGTTGGTCGTCGTTAAGAAACCATTTTGTTGAATCAACATTCTATCATTTTGATTCTGCAATCACAAAACTACGTCAACTGAACCTGAATTCCTATATCAATCGATCCTAATCATTCAATTTATTAATAATATCAATAATTTCACACATCGAACCCATTTCACATAAACCATGCGTTGGAGGAGTAACCTAATTTCAGCTCGGCTTCGTGACCCCTTCGCGATGTATCCCCAACTCGAAAAAGTCCTAAATGACTTTGTGGAGCACACCACTAAAATCAAGGGAAGCTCGCTTCAGTCCGTTTCGCCAAGGTGGGAGTCATATTCGAAGCAATTCGTTATTATCCAGGTGAGAAGACATCATTTTTCTAACTATCTATTTTAATAATTTAATACCTAAATAACCCTAGGAATCGATCATGAAAAACAATTTTGAAAACCCTCCTTCAGAATTTGTTTCAATTTTCATGGAAAGTTGTACTTACCTATCAGTGGAAGATATAGGTTTTAATTTTGGGTCGATACTCACGACCCAACTCCCTCAAATGTACTAATTTAGAAATAGATTCTACGGGTAATTTCCAACGAACCCTTGTTTTCGTTAGTTTTTTCCACTTGGAAGATTTTGTATTTTTCTTCGACCTTACACCACTCAAACAGCCATAACTCCCTTGAGCGTAAAATAAAAAATAAAATGCCATTAGAAGAAACGTCAAATTTCCTATGATAAAATCATACTAACTTCCTTTAAAACAGTTGATTTTTAAAGCTCTAAACATAGCTCAAAGTATCGTTTTCCATGCAATTTTTCGAATGGTGGTACTCCTGAATCATTTTGACTCATGAACAATTGATTTTTCGAGAGAAATACTGCATCGTCCAGACATCATATTACATTTCTCAATTACACACGTTGCTTAGCAAAAATGGGAGTGGTGCTAACTATTTTCCTCGGAAAATTAATGTTTCATCTGTTGTAGGGGGGAAAATTAATCAATTAATCCGGAATGTCTCCATTCGACTCAGCGTGAAAAATCCTCCAGTCACTGTCCCAGGTCGTCAACACCCTAAAACACTCGATCACCTGTTAAAAGCCACGTTTTCTTGCATTCAAACGCAATTATTGTCTCCCTTAATCAGTGCGGTAAAACTCAAAAGATAGTTGGAAAGATGAGATCCTGAGGAAGTTTTTCCTGTTGAGTTGTCAGCTCAATATTGGAATATAAGCAAACGGATGTGTGAAATAAAAGTCAAATTTCGAGAAATCCTCAAAATTTGAAATTTGGGCTAAGTTTCGAACCTTGAAATTAAACTATTAAAGATAGTAGGATTTTATCATTGGAAATTTAACTATTTTTCCAATCATAAAATCCTACCATCTTTAATAGTTGATTTTCAAGGCTCGAAACTTAACTGGAAATTTAATTATTTTTCCAATGGTATATTTATTTTTAATTTCATCGCCGAATTCTCAGGTATTCCACTTTCCTTTTGTGCAAAAGCAGTTTTGGGCGGTTCCATTGTTCAAAAATGTTAATTTTATTTTAAGATATTCCATTGTAGATTTATGAATATGATGCATATTCGAAATTATCGTGAAATTTCCTATAATAATGGAGGAGACCGTATTTGATCGGAAAACCCCTATTTCGAGCTACTGTATGCGTCCGCAGTCCATTGCATTTTTTCTAAACTACTGCTACTATACTACCTAGGTACTGGACTTAACTAATAAGAAGTCAAGTTTTGCACCGAAACTCGGCGTTGGTACTATGATAGGTGCCAGGCAATGTTGTATAAGCGATAATTGATTGCCTATTCATTTCAGAAAGCGAAAGAACTTCTTGGATTGCTCAAAGACAAGGACTGGAAGTCTAATTCAAGCCTTGAAGTTGAACCGAATAATTCAAAATATGTTACTTCGAAAGAGACGTCCTTCAGCGATCATTCCAGAGTTGATATGTCCCTGACCTTAGTTGATGCTGCACATAAATTGGACAATGCAGATGATCTCGATGCTACGATATACTTGTCTGATATGGAAATCACTTGTCTGGAATCGAGTTTTTTCAAGACGCCCACGGCAACCGTGAGATCCATTTTAAAAAACACGCAAACGCAACGGAGCGCATCCGGAAGACGAAGGGTCAGGTTCGAGGACGAATTGGAGGAAACCTTGGCAGAAATCATCGAAAATAAGGAGAACTTTGACTGGGGGCCTGTCGAGACAGTTGTTGAAGCGAACTGCCGTTCAGATATGAAACCTAATAGTAATTATAAGGTATCAGTTATTACACCATCTTGTCGATCAGTTTCTAGAGGAAAAACTATCGAAACGTTGAAAATTCTGAGCAAACACGATTTACCGAGAAAGAGTTGGAGCATCGGCAGAGAAGAAACAGTCAACCTGAATGCAGTCAGAGACATCAAGACACTAGTGGAAATTGACAATGAACGGCGACAAAATTCGATGCAGGATCGCAACAAATATTCTGAGGAATCAATCTTAACACATGGAAGGTCGTTGCCAACGGAGAGCAGTTTGAGATTTTCTTTGATTCCTGATGATTTGGAAAAAGCTGGGTTAACGTTATCTTGGTCGCCACACCGCGACTTAGGGCTCGACTCCACGATTTCTTTCGAATAAAATAATCGTATTTTTTGGTAGAAGCAGAAGCAGGTGTTCTTCTACGAGCTCTTCTCGTATAGTGTTAAATTTTCAGTTCTAACGCAGATTTTAGGGCGATGAAATGTGGTATCTACACAGTCTCTAATTGGGGCTTGAGAGATCGACAGATCAGCTGGGTGGTTCATCTCTGGACGATGAAATTTTGTATCGATATGAAGGGTGCAGGGGAAAACCTCCTCATCGGCAAAAAGCTGATTTCGAGAAAAACGCAATTGAAAGTTTACAAACTGAGAAAGTAATGAACCATGGCCAAAAATAAAGGACAATTTTTGCAATACTCTACTACTAATGTCTCCTCATCTAACTAAAACATTGCTGGTTGGAAAAAAAAAAAAAAAAAAAAACACTGCCAAGGATATGGCACAGAAGCTTCCTCGTGGGCTTCACAGTATGTCACCATTAAATTTGTAGAAATTTTACCGCAATTAACGAAGTAGTTCCAGAGTTATGGCCATGAAACACATTTCAAAATTGCGCATGCGCAGTACTTATTACTGATATAATCGTGTCGAAATTAGAAGGTACTGGTAGCCCTCAAGAACACAGAATATGAGCGAAATCGGTCCATTACGAACAGAGAAATCGTAGTTTCAGGAAATTCACGTTTGCGCAAACGCTATTTTTCTCTAGGGTCAAACTCGAAAATTTCACTGAAATTGGTCTAGTTGTTCCGTAGCTACGTCTATAACAACAAAATGTCAAGCCAGCGCTTGCGGAGTTGCTATTACTGATCCAATCGTTACGAAATTAATAGATGATTGTCTTAGAATCCTCCAAATTCCTTAGAATTCTCCAAATTTGAGCGAAATAGGTCAATTAGAAACTGAGATATCGGGGTCTCAGGAAATTCACGTTCGCGCATGCGCTCACTCTACCCATAGTCCTATGGCGATGAAATTCATAGGGGACCATCACGGGGCTAACCCTCATAATCCCTGAAAATTTGATTGAAATCGGATCAAAATTGTGGAAGTTATGCTCGTGGCAAGGAAATGTGGACAGGCAGACGGAAAGACAGACGGAAAGACAGACAGACGGACAGACAGACGGACAGACAGACAGACAGACACGGAACCAAATTTGTTCAGGAGGCTCTGAAACGCAAAATACGAGTGGAAATTTTGATTTTGGAGCACACAATTTTTTTTTCATTTCGAAAGTGAAAACGAAGCTTCCGCTGCCCTGCAGACTCCGAAGCAAAATATTTTCAGCATTCAGGAAGGTGCAGGAATAAATTAATTCATATCCAGAAAAACTAGCTGCTCCAGCACTGGAAGTGGAATTTCATCCTCAAAATCATCAAATTGGAAGTAAGGAGTATGATAAATATCTACAACAGATTTGTCAAAAACCTCAATTTATATTTCGGAGCTGAAAAAATGACAATTTATTTGGAAGGAAATGTAACAGAATAATAAAAAATCCGTCCATTTCTAAAAAGAGGACATTTAAACCGCAATCATGGGGTTCTTCTACACACACGCATGAAATGAAGTGGTTTTCCCCCGGTATAGCATAACTTCAACCTGCTTTTAGACGACGATGAAGGTGTTTTTCACCGGAAAGGACTGCATATTCGGATAGTGCGCCTTGAGATACTACAGATAGCGTTGTTAACTCATTTCCGATCAGAATGGCGATGAGGGGGTTTTTCCCCTTTACCCTTCATATGATTTCATCAGTCTAGGCACCAACTATTACGCATACCTAGGTATACTTACCTACATTGGATAGTATTACAAGAAAATCAATTTCATCATTCGAGTCGCTCTTCCCCATTGAGATCGAGTGAAGTCTGAGGTCCTCAGACTCCCTCAAAAGTACTGTAACGTTTTTGAAAAATATAGAACGATCAAGCCATGACTCATTCGAAGCCCCCCTACAAAGGCAGGTCTTTTGCAGAACCATCACGTAGGCTCCCAGGACTCTGAGCCTAGTGAATCCTGGCAGCGGGAGGCTCTGGGGGAAAGGTGGAGAAACACATAAAAGACACACTGTAACCTACAGCAATAATCATTTTCCAGTAAGGGACTACAGCAGAAGGGGGGGTTGTTGGAAATGTCTGGGCATCAAAGAGCAATCATGCCTCTAAATCATAAGAACATCTGGCGCCTTCATCGGTTTTACCCCTTCCTGCTTCCGACCTGGCACATCCTCCGTGCGCCTAAACTTTGTTTCCACCTCATAGTTTTACTGGTTCCTTAATCGCAGTTTCTGAAGGGGAGGGGAGGTTTTTTGATAATTAAAAGAGGAGAAAACGGTGATTTTAGGGGTCTTATCTCAGCAGCACCTGTTCCCCTATCCAGTTTGTTACGTCTCGGGCCTCCCTTTTAACTTGTAACGAGGGTTGTTTTCAACTCTTCATCATGAATCATCTTTATATTGCCTCATTTCACCTCAGCTTCACAGGCCAATAGAAACGAGGTCAATCAGCTCCACAACTTTGAGGTAATTTGTGGCTGAATAATCCGTGCGTTGCACAGGACAGATGTGATAAGCTAGTTATAAGCTGGTAATATACTTAAATTATTGGGATTCGGCGTAGATCCGTACCATCAACAGGGTGTATACAAATTCAAATAAACATACAAACTTTAAAATACAGGAATTTCCACTGCGAAATACTTGGTTTTCCACGGAGTCCAGAAACCGAATGCTCAATTGGGCATGCGCAAATTTTACTTGATCCACAGTTCAAAAATCCTTCAATGCTAATTAGGATAGGATTTGACTTGAAATGTGTCAATAATTATAGTATTTTGCAGTGTGCTAGAACGTGCGTAAATAAGTATTTATCAGTATTTTGGGGATGTATTAAACTAACAAGTAGCTACCTACAATGGGAATTTATCGTAAGGAGAAAACTCGTGGAATTTCGTACCATTCTAGCTAATCATCTAGGTACTGATAGTTTCGGTAGCTACAGCCTATAAGCACGGATACTTCGTGCAGGCATTCGAACATGTTGTGTCCTCCAAATTTAAAATGTTCACGCGATGCTATTTGTCCATCGGTGATGAAATTTGTAGGGGACCGCCCAGGAGGTCAACCGCACAATTCGTGAAAATTTCATCAAAATTAGATCACGAGTTTCGAAGTTTGAAAGAGTCCAAAACAAATTTCTGTCCGTTTGTCCGCGTGTATGAATGGGTGTATGTCAGCGATCAATTCGTTGTCCCAGGGAAAACTCCGAAACTTATGGTCCGATTTTGATGACATTTACAGGGATTGTTCGGTTTGGTCCCTAAAAGGTCCCCTTTTCATCCGTGTCGGATCAGCTACCTCTGCACAAACGCTAACTGAATTTCTTAAAACATTAAATGTTTCACGAAATTGGTGAAATTTAATTTTTTTAAAATATAAAATTTGTTGTTGTAAATTTTACGACAACAAGGCTATTTGGTAAAATCCGCTCATGACGGGCACTTCCAACAAATCCCTAACATTTCGAGCCGAAAATAGATCGAGCTGAATTGGAAATTGAGCTTACAGATCAGGTGAGTCAACCATTGACCTCCTCCATCAGCTGAATCGAAAATTGAGCCCATAGATGAGCTGATTCCAGAATTGAGCTCCTAGATCAGTTGTACACCAAAAGTTAACATCAATCTAAGGATGAAATGGTATCACCAATCTAGTATCTGGGCTTTTGATTGAACATACGTTTTGAGTCATAATTTTTCCACCAGCTAATTCTATACGTCCAAGCTATTCTTGCGGTCTATGTCCAATGTGAATTTACTATGAAAAACGCTGCAAATTATTACACAACGGTTTATTATT
>JAEMON010000012.1:11608741-11622932 GCA_030264115.1 Lygus lineolaris
TATATGTACATATAAAAAAGTGTTCTGGAAAAACTCTGGAAGATATAGCGGTAACCAGGAAATGAGGACATGCAGACCGACAGGCAGACACGGAATTTGTTCAGGAAGCCCTGAAACGTAAAATGCGATTGGAAAATTTTTCCGATTCTCAAAGTGAAAACGAAGCTTCCGCTACCATCGGTAGACTGGGAAGCAAAAGTACACCATTCTAATAATTGAGCAAGTGTGATTTTAAAATTGCAGTCCTTATTTTCCATCCTAATTGGAGATGATTGACAATAATGCCAAGCTTCAAGGACCAACTATAGACTCCAAGCGGGATCTATAAACCAAATTTCATTAATTTTCGTCCATGGTAACTAACCAAAATTTTAAATATCAGATTTTTGGATTCTGCTACTTCAAATTGTTATTCAATTTTGAGCGGGGATGAAACAATATATTTTCTTTTTTTTTAATTCCAGAGGTTTATTTATAATAAACCAAAGCGTTCCAGCTCAGGTTCCTCCCTATTATGAGCTAGGCGAAATGTCCTGCGTTTAGTTCAAAAAGCTGCCACCACGTCGCGCTTCGAAATGAACGAAAATTAATTTCAGTTTTTCTCTGGAACGGGTGGGCCGATTCTCTTTCTGCAAAGCTTTCTGTGAATGGTATTACCAAACTTGGGTTTGTACATTCACTTTTGAGTCTTTTAAAATTTTCTTCCATGGTGTGCAAATATTTTTTGCTCAAATTTGAACATTTTTTGAAATGTCAGGTATCTATGACATAGAGTTTTGCTAGCAGAATCCAAATCAATTTCCAGATTCAAATCGAATTAATAGATCGATCGGCCTATTCGAAATACGAATTACAATAGATGCTCCTTAATCTTTATCAGCAGGTAGAAGGCGACGTTGCCATATACGTTCCCCCATTGTGATGGATTCACTGAGGGTCCGAATCCGTAGAAGGTGCCTACCCAGCCGCTCGGAACATTCGAATAGGTTCATTGAATAAGAATAATAACTGTTGTCGGTCGTAAAGCCCCCTTTATACCTAACGGTTCACACCGACTGTATCGTTGAGCACTACTTTTTTTTATTTCTTAGGAGCTGTTTTGATCCGCGCGACTGACGACTGTCATCCTCAAAGATAATTATTAATCAATAGCCTCAACTACTCGTTACGAGTCACTCGTTCAGGAGCACCGACGAAAACGCACCTTGTCATGTAGCTATACTGCTTGAAGCTATTGTTGATGTTCAAAGTTTTGCGAACTGGTATTGAATCGATTGGTCTAATTTCAAACGAGAGCAGGACTGCCAAAAATAGGTATCTACTTAGTTTGAAATAGCCTAAAAACATACTTCTACTTATGTTGTAGATGAACAAGGATTTTCCAGTTCTGAAGTTTTGAATGTTTCTCATCCTCAAAGCGCGTCTTGAATAGTTGTCTGTCCCGTACTTGTTGAATTCGTATCTTCTCCGATGCATTGGAGGAGAAAGATGACCGATTGGAATGAGGTTCGTCGCCAAATTGATCTCTATAAGTATACGATCATTTATTTCATTTTTGTAGGTCGTTATTTTCTATGAAAAGGGAGAGGAGAGGATGATTCAGGGAGGCAGGTGAGGGTTAAGGGTATTAGGTATAAGGGGGATAAGGAGTAAGGGTGGATAAATTACTATTAGGTACTTAGGAGGATGATTGGTATATTTCTGTCAAGATCCAATTAACACTCCTTGAAGATACCTACCTACCAAATAGGAGCTCCTAGACAAGCACCTTCAGGCTATCGGCACCTATCTGGAGTTGGAACCTTGTCAAACGTTGTGGAATACTACCCCATCTTTCGTACTGAATGACCTTCAGCATAGACACAGATATGTCAAAACATCTAGTCCAGTAAATAATTGCTTGCACTCATTGATCTCGCAGATTCTAGTAATGTGAGCGATCATCAATAAAACTAATCAATCATACCTCCTATCTTGGAAAGATTAGCATATATCCTGCCATAAGCACGGTTCCTTGGAGTATCGCAGTACTCGAAGTTGAGTGAGTTTGAATAATAACTCATTATCCTTTCGTTACGAAACATAATAAATCATAAGAATACAATATTGGAAACGTCGTTCCTAAAGAGTGGTACATGTTACCTTAGTAGCATCTAGGGACATGGTGGTCTGTTATCTACATAGGTAGAAAATTGTAAAAATAATGGTGAGCGAAAACATCCGAGGCCTTCCAATATGATATTACGTAGGTATCGATCAACCAAACGAAATCACAAATTCAGTAAACTTGGAGTTAAAGTCGTCATCTGCGAATAAATCAAATCAAATGGGTTTTTATTTGTAAAAGGCCTGAATCGGCAATACAAACGTCACATAAGATAACATAATAAATAATGAGTCAACAAGAGAAGGAACTGTAACAAGGTGAACATGTTGTTTGAACTAAAACAATTGAATATATAAAGGTATGTCAACAAACTAAGTTAAAAAAATCATTGATATCAATACTGAAAAAGTGGCCAACATTGTACAGTTCATGGTCGACTAGCACACGCTTAATAACAGATTTGAATTTAATCAATGGTAAGTCCCTCGTTACTTGATGCAGATGGTTAAATAATCGACAACCAATGTGGTAGGGATTGGTATTCATGGACTTAGCCTACCTGATTTGAGAAGGACAGAGGTTGTTACGGTTCCTCGTAGAATAATCGTGCCTCTCCGAATCAGTGTGGAACGCATTTTGGCTGGACTTCACAAGTAGGAGGCACTGAAGAACATAACCCTCCAACCTAGCTTTCTCATGGTACGCACAGCCTTTTTCTGCATTTTGAATATACCTTCAGCGTGACAAGCTTTCCCCCACAAGACTACACAGTAAGATAATCGGCTGGCAAAGCAAGCATGATAAATCACGAGTAAAACCTCAGGCGACACAGAATAAGCATGTCGGCGCAGCAAGAAAGCCAGTTTTGAAGAAAGCATTTCCGTGTGGTTTTGCCAAGATAATCTATCGTCGAATAATATTACCAGAACGTTAACCGAGTTATCGAGGCGGCCATTCAGATTAAATATCAATTCTCGGGTTTTGTCTCTGTTCATGATCAGAGCATTAGCGGAACACGATTCCTTGACAATTGATTCGGAGCGATCAGTGTTCCTTTGGTGTGTCTCAACGTTTGAACCAGTGGAAATCAACGAAATGTCATCGGCGAAGAGAACTAGGCGACCACGGTCTAGTGGCTGGTAAGCGAGGTCATTTGAAGGGTAAGGGGAAAGAACAAGGAATGTCACAAAAAGTTCTTTTGTTGAAAAAAAGCAGCTTTCTCATTTTAAACTAAAAAAAAAAAAAAAAATCAATATTTTTCTCGTTCAAGTAGAAAAAAAACTTTCCGATACCTATGCATTCCATTTAACATATTGTAGAAATGTTTTGACTCCGAATACCAACAGAATGCGCTGTAGCGATCGAATTTGGAAAAAATGGACATTCCCTGTTCTTTCCCCTGACCCTTCATTTATAAAAAGAATAAAGAGGCAGGGCCCTAGAACTGAACCCTGCTCTATTCCACATGGTATCCCCACCATCTCGGAACTTACAAGGAACTTACTCGGAAAGTTAGGGAGTTTTCCTCATCATCAGTACTGCAAATCTCATCGAAAGCAGACTGCACAGCGATGAAAAAATATCTAATTTTTTCGAACCCTGATGTTTTCCGGAGATACATGAAGAGGAAACATCTAGATTAATTACATGGGTCGGAATATCGGCCATGGGTTTGAATAACTATTGACCATATCAATTGCAGAAACGACTTAGGGATCTGATTATAATAATATCATCTAACAGATCGTCGACGTATACGAGTACATCTCACCCGCATAAGAGCAACGTATCCTACTGACCTGGAGACTCGAAGGGCCGGAGAATATTACCTTTTCCTTCTTCCCAGAGAATCAATACCAACGCCGTAAATCACAATGGCGTTTAGCAACTACCTCGTAACTTCTGTGTTTGCTCGTTTGGAATGTAAATTAGCTCCATCGAGATGGCCAAAGATGTTTTCCGAAAGGGCTGGACGCTTGACGGCATTTTCTTTCACTTACCTAAAGAAACGAAAACCGTTCTTGACACTGAATACCTACTTGACCCTTCTATTATAGGTATGAGTTAATTTAGGACTCTAAATCAAGAGTGACAATTTTCTAGAGCTTAATAGGTGGAAAATTGAAAAATAAAATAGAAAATGTCATTTCACTCGTAGAAACGGTGAAAACCTATTAAAATAGAAAGATTTTTTTTTTAATTATCACATTTTTCAGAAGAAATCTTAATTGAATCAGCTAATGTTTGAATGGCAATTCGGTCTACCTATATCCACCCACCGACTCTCTGTAGTCCATTATCTACCTACCTAGTTTGAAACAAAACCTGCAAGTTTAATATTAATTTATTATTTAGCCTTTTGAGGGTTAAGGTTTCTAACGAATGGATATGAATATTATGGTTACGAATATCTTCGTTGTTGGTATGCACTTTTTTCTCAGTTTTCCAAAAATTTCAACTCGTAAACCGCAGTTGAATTAGAATATGCAGAAAAAAGTAGGATTATTGTATTTTAATGAGAACGCGCATTGAGTACCTCGAATAAGAGAAATTTAATTTCGCCCACGGCCATTCAAATAAGAAAAGTTACCAGCGAAGGTCCAGTTTTAAAAGCCAGGGACGAATAACGAGAAGGGGAATCCTTTGATGAAAAATATAACTCTAAGGTTTTAAGGGCTTTTAGGTGGAGCTGGGGTGGGGGGACACAGTAATTAAAAGCCGTTGAAAACTCCAGAATTTGAAACCCCAAGAAAACGCAATGTGCAGGAGGAGGGGGGGTACTTGAATTAGAGATGGCACTGGAGTTTGGGTCACGTAATAATCATTTTCCATAAGTTTTCCCGAGGATTTTCCCCTCTCTACTAGACCAGAAAGGGAAGGGGAAGACGTTTTCTTAACAGAAAAACTGGGAAATCTTTTAACTTTGAGGAGGGTTCGCGTCTACTTTATTTTCACGGACAAAAGAACTCCCATATTCCTTCTTTGTGGGAAGAGGTTAAGGGAGGGGAAAGGGGGAGATGACAACACAAAAGCCAATGGGGAGAAAGAATATTAAGGATCCCGCGACAGAAAGGACCTGTAAGAAAAATGGAAAATAACAAAGGCAAAAAAATAAAAAAAAGCTCTGTTTTGTTCTTATCCGCGGGTAGCTACCTACGTTTTCCCAACCTCACTTGAAGTAATATTCATGAAGAGCCATATTTATCTACTGGTTGTTTGAAGGGTAGAATAAAAATAGGGTAACGCCTGGCAAGTGGGTGTGGCACATAGGTAGCTTATTCTTCGTATTCAGTGACTAGAGTAAGAAGATCTTGTTCGTGTTGATATTTTTCTAAAAACGACAGGGACTTGTTCTCCTGAATCTTCTCTTGATTATTTTGACGTTTCTCACGGTTCAACAAGCTACACATGTCTGGATCGGGGTATTCAGTGGTAATCATATCGAGACCAGCTCCCAACTACCCTCCATGTTTGAGCGGTTTGAGCCATTGAATGGTGAGATCGAATTAACGGAAATTCATGCTTGAGAATCCGAAAGTTATATATAGGGGACCATTTAGGTCCCAACTTCACAATCCCCAAAAGTGTCAACGAAATAGGATGAAAACTTTAAGGATTCGCAGACATGCGCTCACATAGACAGACAGACACGGAACCAAATTTGTTCAGAAAGGCCGAAAACGGTTCGATATATTTATACCAAATCGAAGAGATTACTTTGTAAGGATGAGTCGAGCTTAATAGAAAGAATGTGAAGCAATAATGGTTGTCAAATTTTAGAAAATTTTCTAGGAAAAAAGAATCTATTTATTGCATAGAGCTCAAAAAATGTCAGGAGTGGTAAAAAAAAAATATCAATAATATAGCAAAAAAAGGACTGATTCATTGGCAATTCATTTTGGTTGTCATTCCTAGTGGTCAAAAATTATCAAAAGGTATTAAAATGCACTCATTCATCACAATATTTTGTTATAATAAACCCCATCTATAATAGTAACTGCGGTGTCCGTTTTCTGACAAATAATTTTTATTATATGTGTATAGGTAATAAAATCCCTCACAAATTTCAAAATAGATAAAGTTCTTAAATACCCTGAAACTTAATGAACTCAACTTCTTTTGTTGGGTGGAGTCTTTAAAGCTTTTTATTGTTGCGGTAGGTACATGTTTGGACGAAATCACGTCGTCTTCACACTTGTTATGGGTTATAATGAACAGTGGATGGAATCCCCTAATACAAACTACCTATACTACTGTGTGCTGAAACATTGAACACAGTTCAACCTTTGCCTAATGAGATTGAAGCTAATTTGCCTAAGCAATCTGTGTAAGCCGTATTTGAGTATGCCGTAGGATTTCGCGTAAAACCCCTCGATTTTTTGAAACAACACATTTAAGCAATTTTTTAGTTTTACCTCGTTTTTATTATCTATACCGTTGAAAGTACAGAGATCAAACTTTGGCGTTCGCACTCTATTACTACTTCCAATTCTGCTTTTTTTTTTTTTTTTAAATCCATCCACAGAAAAAGTTGGATTATGAATTTTGGGAAATTTTAAATTTTCTCTTCATTTTGTTAAAAGAAATTGGGTTATAAGCAAGACTTCCCATGAGCAATTTTTGATTGGGTGAATGGGAAAAATGGAAATACTTAGGAGAAAGCTGCAATACCCCCTTAAGAGCCACCCGGGTTAGATTTTTCTAGAGCGTTCGTGTTAGATTTTTCACCCAGTTTTCGGAGGGTTGAGAATGATAAATTAGAGTTGAATGGATGACTAACAATACTGATTCCTCTCTTCTTTTTCATTTTATTGATCCATTGCGGCGAGCAAAAGAAAAACGCCCGGAGGAAGATGGTCGGACATTACCATAAAGTCACAAATCACCTCTGCCAGCGGTGCTGTATTGCGCTCGCAGCCCTGTCGTTGGGTTCCTTCACATACACCCGTAATCCCGAGCCTTTCTATTATAATACGAGACTTTTACATGAATGAAAAATAAGATGTGGATCCATTTTGAACTCTTTGTAGAATAAGCATGGGAAGTTTGGTGTTTTAGAGCTATTAGGCTCTACTGCCCAATTTCATTCACATTTTGGAGTGTAGTTGGGGGCTGGTCTCGAAATGGTCGACTACGAATTTGGTCGCGATCGTATCAGCTGCTGTAGTCACTGCTCATGCAAAACCCGAAAAAAAAGTCAAAGTAATGTTGACAATGTCTCGCTCATATTGAGCTTATTATTTGAGAGAAAAATGTCAAACCTACGAAAATAGTTTTGTTCAAAAATAGGTACTTCTTGTTTCAGGGTACTTTTCAATGATCTTACGACGGTAGTCCGTCCCTTCCTCCGTCACTAGTGCTAGAGACCTGTGGAGACCGCTCCACTGTGTTCTCAACCTCGATAACGTCTACTTCCATGTACCTTTTTGGTACCTCTATCTCTCCTACCAAGATTATGCTCAGGGGGAGCAATCTTACTTCCATATGAAATTTTTCAGTAACCCGTTGGTGGTCCTGTAATTATTAGAGTGGGGGTGAAGGAATGATTACTCCTCTCCACCCAATAATTATTATCAAAATCAACTTTCCTGCCTTTTCCGGCCATATTGGATATCAGTCCAATTTTACCTTTTTTCAGTTTTCATTTCTCAGTTTTCCTTTTTGCTATTCAAAGCCAGTGTTAATTTGTTCTTTTTCTTTAGTTTCCAAAGTTACAGTTGATTATTTTCTTCTTTTCTATTTTCCATTTTCCATTTTTTCCTACAGAGAAGAGGTATTTAATTTCATTCTTTTTAATTTTGAAATTAACTTTTATTTTCCCATATTTTTGGATTTTCATTTCATTTTCCTATTTGGTTTTTACCAAGTTATTTTCATTTATTAGTATTTTCATTTAAATATAGTTATTTTCTATATTTAATTTTTCGGTATTCTCATACCATTTTCTTTTTTTATACCATTTGGTTATTTTGTGCTATAGATTGCGGTTTGGACAACCTAATTGTCCTGGTAGCAGACTGTAATTTATTATTGGAGCACTAGTTAATTTTAAAATTAGAGTTGCTAAGTAGTCTATCACAATCTTCATAATATTGATCTCATTCAATCATTGAATGTTTGATTCATTTCATTATCTTCTCATTGATACTGCGTAGCTATGTACCATACTGCCCATGTGGCAGGAGTGTTTGCATAAAGCAAACAAATAATTAACCGTTCTGTTAAACATGTGCTGACCGTAATTTCAAGTTTTTGCGGGACCACATAGAAACAACACTATTTTTCTAAATAGTTCCAGCAGTGAAATGGACCATCAAAACCCTTCCTTCAAGTTTCATTTGTGTTAATGCGAAACCCCGCCCCAATCGCATTGCCCTCTTTGATTACAATTGCAAAACTTTCCTTGATCTCCCTTTACATTCAATTCGAGGCCTCAAGTCCCATTTTAGGCAAAGGGGGGCCTGAAACCCCATTTTCTTATCTCGCTCGCATTAAAGCGGCCTTCCAGATATTCGAACCACAACATAGATTCATCAAAAACTGTGACAACGTTTCCCTTACGATTCGCCATCGCGTGTCCGTCGGACTCATGACTTGCTAAAATGTCGGCTTCTCCATTCCCTTTCATCCAGAAATGTACGGTCAGAAGACGTTATTTCGGTGGGAAACCGTAATTCATCGGTTTTATCCCGGCTTATTGCATGTTATTTCGTGGTAGGGGGGGGGGGGGTGTTGGGTTAATTGCGGAAAATTAGAGGGCACATTCACCCTCAGAGCATGAGCTTGCTTCACTCGATAACAATCTCAAGATCGTCGTAAATCCCCTTCACCTCGACAATTCAGCTTCACTTCTCATTCGTGCTGCTCGCAGATAAATTGACAAATGACAACGTACTAGGTTCGAGAAAAAACCCATTATTTTTTAGATATTAGACACAACGTCATGTCATGCATTGTTCTTTCAATTACAGAGATTGGAGTAAGAGGAGGACTGCTTCATTTAAACCACACCGTAGTACCCTAAGAATTGCACAGTAATTACTCCGTAACGTTCCATTACATTCGTTCCATTTTCCTCCCTTTGATCTAACCATGGAAGTAGGAATTACCGTTTATCAGCGTTCATTCGTCTTTCATCCTTCACGCGGTAGAAAGAGTATTATTGTAAAAATGCAGCAAAGTCAAACACGACTTACCTATAATACATATACGACGTGTAGGTATCGAATATATATTTCATATAACAAACATACATACGTACATATGGACTTACATACACTTTTCTAAAACGTGGAGAAAATTGATCAGATGTCGATTAGAATCATTCTGAGGGGGTTTTCAGAAATTGGGTTTTCTGCTGATTGGAATACTTTCCTTTCACCTTTCTGGTAGGCTGAGGAAAGTAAGAAATGGGGACATTGCACCACTGCGCGTGATAGTCCCTGGGTGCAGGGTTAATGTTCCTTTGAGGTTGAAGGCCTTGTGGTAGAAGATATAGCAACAGCAACGCTACAACTCGGTAATATGGTTGACGTTGAAAAGCATGGGGCCGGGAAGTCGATAAAGTGAAACAATTTTTTTTTTTTAATCTCAAAACAACGTGTAAAACAACGTTTTCTGTTGTAAAGTGTAGGTATCTTTCTGAAGCAACCGCTGGACGAATCGACGTGATTTTTTTAAATTGTGTTCTGTAGGAGCTAAATAATTACCTATGTCTCATACGCTTTTAGCGAAATTCAAAATGTAACCTGGCTAAAACTCACTTTAATGCTATACTAAAAAATTAATTTTTTGCATTTGGCCGTAAAAAAACAAGTAGAAAGAAAAGCATATTTATGGTACGTGATAGAGTAGGATTCATAGAAGATATATAAAAAAAAAAAAAAAAAAAAAATTGTCTCGATTCGCCGAATGGGGGCTGAGAAAAGGTACACTGAAGAACCCCGTTTTTAGGACGGGAGGGGTGGGGTGACCCGGCATCATCCACAGCCACAGGCAGAACAGCGACAGCCTGGATAGTCAAGGCAAAGACACCGTCCATAGTCCACATATCATTAAAGATGCCTACTGTTCATGGTAGACTTGAATACACCGAACTTGCAGCTAGAACAAACCTATTATTTTGGCGGATGAAATGAAACAACCAATGTACACGTCAATACCGATGATGTACCCAATCCTCTAATCCCTAGTGCCTACTTGAATCGTCGACCGAATTAGAGCAATTGTCAATTAGAGACTCAACAACATTCAACAGGTAAAGTAGAGAGGAAAAACTTGGTGCAATTTGGTTTCTGTCAGGTTTTAGTGCGGTTCCAGTGGTGGCAACTGTGAGATAGTCCTTGTATGCAGGCGATTACAAAACTCACCGAACAAACGCTCCCGTTCTTTTTCTGGAGAGGGGAATGCAATAAACGATGTAGCTATAGGAATGATTGCTGTATCTCGCGGCCCTCTTCCGGTAATATGGTTGACGTTGGGAAGCAGACTCATCGACCGGTGAGAACAGAAGCACGTAGAAAGGACGTGACCACCCTAGCCAAAGGGGATCCTGGAGGAAAAAAAGGGGTAGCAAGAAAGTGATTCGGGAAGAAGGTGCCTCTACTCCTGAAGCCAGCCAGGATGGGGAGGGGGAAATAGGACAGGAAAGTGGTCGGTGGTGGAGAGAAATGCAAAAAAAGAAAAAAAAAACGCAAGGGGTGAGTAGACGTCGTGGTACCCACGAAGGACACGTACGAATCCCCTTTCCTGCCCGCAACATTCAGGAATCTCCGATATTTCCAATTCCAAGTTTCTTCCGAAGTCTTCTGTGGTGATGGGGGGGTAGGAGATGAGCAGAGAGCATTGCCTCCCAACCTAGATGGTGGATGGACATATCACACAACCTACGTCGTACATTTAGGATCCTTTGGCTTTCACACGAGGGAGCGATATTGGAAATATTCTCCATTCCTTTATTAGCGAACCCGAATGATGGATGAGGTGACGTGAAAGGAATTTTTCATAATACTGATAATGAATTCGTTGAGGTCAAATTGTTGAAATGCAACCTACTTAGAGCGGAATCTACAAGCATCAAAGACAATGGAATTAATTATGTAGGTAGAAGTCGTATGATTAGGTCTGTTAGCGAATTTTCGAAAGAATGAAGCTATTGCAATGGCTTCAAAATTTGTGTAATGCAAATTTTTGAAAATTTTCTTCATGGAAATCCGTTTCAGACCATTCTAAAACGATTCCTGGAATTTAACACTTTTTTATATGTATATAAATATAGGTATTTATATATATATTTATTTATGTATGTGTCATTCCAGACGATATCGCTCATCAACTGCATGAATATAATGAATAGAATGGAACTTTTCTAATTAGTGATGGTGCAGGTTCATTCGAATATTTTAGCTGCACAAAAGCTTCTGTAAAGTGAAAATTTATCCTTCAATTAAATAATTTGGGGAATGGCACATTAAATTAATAATTTAAATTTAAATAGTTTAAATAACTGTACAATAGAATATATGAAATAATTTGATATCACACAGCTCAAGTATTCCTATGATATATTGTTTCCGAGTCTATCAATAGGTACCTACCTTTTTGAAGATAATTTCAAGTCTATGAATCCATAAAATTCATGTCTTTCTTTATAATTATTCATCTCTTTCATTATAATTATTCATCTCTTTCGTTATACGATTAGGATCACGGGGGATGGCAAAACAAGGCCGAGGTTGCAGTAGGATTTTGACCGTAGAAATATTGTCATGCAAAAGGGCGAATGTCATCATCACCAGTCCCCACTGCGACAGCGTAAATGGGGGCGAATGCAACGCGAAAATTGAATTTAAACATGACTTGATTTGTATCGACGATAGAACGGATCCAAGAATATGAAAATATTCTATAAATAAAAACGAATTGATGAGTAACCAAGCCGTGGAGGGTGGTTCAAAGTTTAGTGTCCCTAGAGAAAATCACTTTCTCCAAACATTAGCTACAGGAATAATACTTGAACTTACTACTTAGGTACCCGTAGCCCACAACTATATTCAGTATCACGGTTGGCTATATGTTTCCGTTATTGAAAAATTCTTGATATAGTTTTTCCAAATCAAAATAAAGATTTTTCCGAAACAAAGTAAAGGTTTTCCATATCTAAATAAAGGTTTTCCATATCAAAATAAAGGTTTTCCGAAACAAATAAAAGGTTTTCCGAAACAAAGTAATGGTTTTCCATGTCAAAATAAAGGTTTTCTATTTCAAAATAGAGGTTTTCCGTTTCAAAATAAAGGTTTGCCGTTTCAAATTGAACTGTTTTTATGGTAAATATATGTTAATGAAGCGTAAACACATTTTTCTTTAAATTTCGAAACGTTGAACAGAGCAAACGAAAATATCGAAACCTTGTACGAAGCAAACGAAAATTGATGAAAATAAAAAACAAAACATACGTTGAACACATTTTTCTTTAAATATCGAAACGTTGAAAAAAGCAAACGAAAATTGATGAAAATGAAACAAAACATAAACGAAACGGGATCCATTGGCCCTTGGAGTATCAAAATGCCGGAGCTGTAACAGGTATTGCAACTGTTGCCGTTTCAGCTTCAGCTTTCCATTGTCAAAAACGTTATAATCTCAAACGTGTTATCAAACCTGTTTTGTTATCAACGCAACTGACCCATTGTCAGGGAGGTTTAAAAAAATAAAAGTAGGGACGTTTCAATATTGCAAAATATATAGGTACCGATATTATCGAAAAAAAGTCGATATTTCCGATTATCGATATCGAAAAAAATTTCCTTTTTTTTTCTATCCTGCCATATTTCTAAACAATACTTTTAAGATTTCATTTTAGTTTCGAACATAATTATCTATATTTCAACAAAACAAATACAGACAGAAAATTGAAAACAGTCCAATTCACGGATATTGCCCAAAAACATGAGTTTGTCCACATAAATTTGTCCGATGACGGTTCCTCAAAGCAGTGACTGCCGGCATCTGGAAAAATTTGGTATTTGGAAAAATGTCTCGCTATTTTTTTAAATTAATATAAATATTTTTGATATTGGGAATATCGATAGAAAAATATCAATATTGTGATATTATCGAAAGAAAATATCGATATAAAAATATCGATAATCGGTAGCAAAATATCGTTATTTCCGATTATCGATCATTTCGAAACGTACCTAAATAAATAAAGTCCAAACCTAAGTGGATTTCAATTTGTAACATTCTACTCTACTAGCAGATACCTCATGACATGGATATGTATATGGAGTGGGGCTCATATTTATTTTCGATGGTGTACGATTGTAAGATAGGTAATGAGAAAAAGTTTGTTGTCCGATGTAAAAAAAAAATAAAATTTTTTTTTTGTTTGATGTAAATAAAACACAGGCATTAACAAATTGTCTAGTATAACTCTTATAGCACAGAAGCGCATCCCTGCTGACGATATGCCTCAAATAGAAGTGGGGGAAAACGTAAGTGTGAACTAACGAAACCTCCACACCCAGAACCACTGTTGTTGTCTGAAAATTCTCTTATAACGAGTCACAATTCCTCCGGAACGATCGACCCTATTAATGACCTGTCGGCCCTTCTTGACGAGGATACGACTATTTTGAGAGTGTAAACAACCATGCGATTTGGGAACTCCCCAATAAGAAGAGTGTTCCCGTAAATATGCTGGAGAATTCAGTGGGCACGTGCTGAGGAATTTTACAGGAAGGAATGCTTGTGTGAAGAATTGCATATTGCTACGATCAAGAATGCGCTGGAGGAACACACAAAACGACTGCAGCAAAATGAAACAGCAGGCAAATATGAACATAAAAACGCTGCAAATTATTACACAACGGTTTATTATTTTCTGTATAGATCGCCAAAAGATCCTATTGCTATAAAATACCTATCTAACTACTAATACCTACCTTATATATCGCGAGGTTCGTCACAATCGTTCCTTGGGAACAATGAGTAGGTAGTACCTACCTATTTGTAATTTATTATTACTCTCCGAGAGTAGTGTCATACTCGACGTTCGGTACCCAAGTTAGCCCCCCACTCCAC
>JAEMON010000012.1:11652714-11662908 GCA_030264115.1 Lygus lineolaris
ATAAAAAAAAAAATAAATAAAAACAAAAAAATTTGAATATTCGAAAAAATGTTAACCTTCGTGATATATGCTACCACAGGGAAATTTCTTACTGCGATATGCACCAGAATAGCTGGGATTATCTTCTGATCCTACGTTATTATTAATATCTAATATTTTCAGCCACTGAAACTGAGGACCTCTTAGTTTCACTAAGAGGAAACCGGAGAAAACAATCTAATAATATGTTTTTTTAATCTTTCCAACCTTTACAAAGCTTCGGAATCTTTCGGAAATATTTACGATTTTTCCGGAAATATTTCCGACCTTTGCAACTCCGTTGGCTGTGTTGATCAACATGAATCCTTCGTGGAGCTAAATGCAATAATTTTGCGTGTGGTCCGAGCGGTTTTAGAATGAAGAATGTACCAATATAGGTAGCAATAATTTACTCCGTCATAATCGAGTTATTCGGCCCTGATCTCACCAAGTATTCCGTAATCTGAGGAATATTTCCCTCTGACCGGATCTAGTTACATTCGGATATTGATATACGTGTTACCCGTTTGTTTTGCAACCTACCCGAATGCCGCGGGCCACTGAGAACGTATTACTGCCCCAATGTTGCTTGTCGGGACTTGGAATTTTGTTTCTGGATTTCACCTTTCGAAATACACATAAAGCGTGCTTTGCCCGCGAGGAAGCTTTGAAGCGGCATTTCAGAGTTCCAAAAGCCCGTTTTCTCCCTTTGAGATCACCGGAGTGCGATATCTACTCCATATCGTGTTTCGCCATTGGTTATTCCATATACTGGTTATTTGAATAATGTTCTAGATAGGTGAGTTTTGAGTTTAGGTACCTACTGAGAAGATCTGTTAAAGAGGAACCCTTGAATACGAGTATAAACCAAACATTGTCGGCAAAATATAGCTTTTTGAGCTACTATTTTCAGTACCGAACACGTTTATTTGCCTTTTTCAGCTAGTTAACGATTCGGGTCCTATGTTCAGCGGAATCACGGAAATTCGAGTTTATTTTCAGTTGAATACTACATTATCAGATTCACACCCACATCACAATTATTATAATTAAATTTATCTGTGTCTTTCGGTCCTTTTTTAAGTGTCTCAATATTTTTCATGGTTACAGGGTTCATCCAAAAATCAATGTCAATCTTCTGAAGGAGAGTTTTGGCGGAGGGACAGGAAAATTTCTCATTTGCTAGTCATTTGGAACTCGTGGAACATATAAACCCCAAAAAATACTCAATTTTTTACAAATTTCTCAAATTTGAGGCAAAGGAAGGTTTTAGAGTACAGTAACACAGCAAGGTGGTCGATCATTTTGCGAAAATATTAGCGATCTTTGAAGAAAATACTGGAAAACGAAATGGTCGACTGTCTACGAATTTATTGTCACTTGTGAGCTGATGAACAGTTTGAGTGAGTCTAATGATCGGTGAAATCACATTCATGTGGAATATAAAAAGTTACGAAGCTATTTTTAGCCCTATGAACTCAGAAAAGTCTAATCCAACTTGACACAAAACGTATTCTGAAATTCAATTACAGCTCTTCTATCTTTCCTGAGGTTAGCACTTTTTTACCCCCTTATTACATCATTAGCCCATTACCCCGTTCCACTCACCGCCCGCCTGTCAAAATTAAGATTAAATCAGTTGTTTCGTATTTCCAGAAAGTTGTTGGACGGTGAAATTGTTTTCTGCCTTATAAATTACCATATTTTAAAGGGATCTTCATCCCCTTTAAAACCCTCATTTTTTTTCTTTTTTACTTTCAGAGAGAAAAAATTATTGAAGTCGAAGACAGAGAGAAGCGAAGTAAATGAAATGAAAACTTAACTCTGATCAAGATAACGAAAGAGGTATCATAATTTTATCGAATTTTCGAAGAAAATGAAGCTATTGCAATGGCTTCAACATTTTTGTAATGAAAATTTTTGACAATTTTCTTCATGGACATCCACTTCAGACCATTCTAAAACGATTCCTGAAATTTAAAACGTTTTCATATTATATATTATATATCCAAAAAAATTTTAAAATGTAAATAATATCAAAAGTAAGGATGAGTTTGTTGGCCTGAATTTTTGGAGTACTCCAAGGGGTCAAATTTTGAAAATTTAGTGTCAAAAATCGATTAAAAAACGTGTTTTTTGAGGTTTTTGGTGTGAAATACCATCCTAAACATAAGAACATATATGGTATATTCGGAATCAGCGTGGAATTTCCTATAAGAATCACCCACAAAATCGGTTAAAATTATTCTTCGACAATTCGCTCACTAACTCATGCTGCATGAATGGAACTTTTCATCTATCAACCGTGAAGACCCTATTGCATGAGAATGATGTTACGGTAATACACAAACGTATGCAAAAAACCGAAAACATAGTTTCTTGAACTGAGTTATTCTTCAATAAACTCCAACAATACGAACGCATTCCACCACCTGTTATGCTTCACATTCAACTGAGAAACAAACAAACGTTTTTGTTCGGACATTGTGTTACGACATTATTGATTGATATGAAATTTCGTTGAAATCCGAACCTTGTGATTCCCTTACGTTCTATTTTTACGAGGAAACTCATAAAAGTATATGAAATTTCCCTATTTTTTCACGATACGATGGGAGAAGAGAGTGTGCGAATTGTTCAAAAATCCTCATCGAAATCGGTATAATCGATTATCAACTAAATAGTAAAACTCATTGGAATAATCCATTCCTTTTATTATTGTCAAGTGTCGTGGGTATGTCTGCCGGTAAGTTCGGTTTCAATCACGCTCAGACGTCTTTCCATGTTTTTTTTTTTTAATTAGGGCAAAGTTTCTGGCCTCGTTGAACGCTGTAGGGAAATACTATTATACCCTTCCACTTAGCGACCTATTCGGGTGAATACGTCCCTCACGAATGATCAGTTGCCTTGTTATTAGCGTATTTTCGAAGCAAATGAAGCTATTGCAAGGGCTTTTTGGTAAGCAAGTTTGGGATATTTGGGTACATTTTTGGATTTGGCCAAACTCGTCTTTAAACTAATGCGAATGACGTCGCAATTATTTGTTTCCTTGGGTCCTTAGTGACGTTGATTGAGTACCCGATCACGCACGTAAATAGGAAAGTTCGTGTAATTTCAAATTGTTCACGACAAATTCAGATGTTGCATTATGGTGTGAATATCGATATTATGATTCTACAGAATTCGAGATACAACCTAACAAAAATCGGGTAATTTTAATAAACCGATGACGGTTATATATAATTTTCTCTATGACAATCTTTAGGAAAATGATTGAAACTTGAGTGACCATAATATTATTAGATAAAAAACGATTTAGAACTCAACCGTTATCACAAGAGCGAGCAGTTTCCTTTAATCTCCAAGGATTAAAATTTGCTTTTACCTCTTGCCCACTAAACATTTTCCATTTAATAAAAGCCGCTTAGTCTTTGGATAAATGTCAAAATGATGAGGTCAGCTCTAAAGGAAAACCAGGTAGATAGAAAAGATCCTTCATTTGAGGCTACAAACAAGGAGGAAAAGCAATAACAGGAGACTGGGGGCATCCGCTCCAGGATTAGCATTTTGAGGGAATAGCGAGTTGGAAAGAAAAACGGGGAAGGGGAAAAGCGAAGCTTTGGTCGAGGACAAACGGATAAAACCAATCTTGGGTAGGTCTGAACAAAGGATACAAATCCACGGAGTTTTCTTTCATCTTGGGAAAGGCAGGATCTTGGGGGTTTTGGATGGGATGGAGGGCATGGAAGTAGGAGACAAAGAAAGGGACTCTCGAAGGGTCCCTGAGGCATTCCAACCGCCAATGGTGGGGGGGGTGGCATTCCCCTCTCTTCGTCCTGAGCATTTCGCGTTGAAGACAAGTGTTGAAGGCGCTTGTTGCCTGATATTCATGAGCCTTGAAATCGAGACCTTTTCGCTCTTCAGAGGATTTTCTTCCGCTTTTGGGGGGGTAAACGGATCGGTAAGCGATGTAACCACAGGCGATCACAGGGTTTTATTTACCCTTCGACGGAAAAAAAAGGGAATTGACGAGCTGGAGAACCTTTGAATTGTGAAGAAACAAACTTTCTTTCAGCAGGCCTCACGGTCGTTCACTTTGATCAAAGGGTCTTCGAATTTCTTATCGAGATGGTAAGGGAACAGAGCTAAGCCAAGCCACCTTCTTAAGGTATAACTTTTGCCAAATTCGGGTACCGTCCTAATATAAACGTGAGATGCGAAATGGAATGGTGTCGTGGTGCCAGACACCAGGGGTGGAGCCCGACGGATTTTCGTATTGGGAATCGTTAATCATGGTTTTCGGCATGCTGTTCAGTTTTGGGATAGTAACCTATGCTACGAGAAATATAGCATTTTACAGTAAAAGTTTGGTTCTTTCACAATAACATTTAGTTTTCACCAAGTCAAATTTGATTTTTTCCCAACCAATTAGTGAATTTTCGGAGAAAATGAAGCTATTGCTACGGCTTCAAAATTTTAATACTGCAAATTTTCGAAAATAACCCATATGGAAATCCGTTTCAGGCCATTCTAAAACGATTCCTGAAATTGAAGGCTTTTTGTACATGTGTATAAGTATATAATGAATCTGACTGAGGAATCGAGCTAAAAATCCGACAAAATTTCAAAATGTTAATAACATCAAGAGAAAGGATGAGTTCGTTGGCCAGAATTTTTGGAGTACTCCAAGGGTTTACATTTTGAAAATGTAGAGTCAAAAATCGCTTAAAGAAACGCGTTTTTTGTTTGTAAATTGCAATCTTAAACATAGTAAAAAAATCGCTTAAAAAACGCGTTTTTTGTGTGTAAATTGCCATCCCAAACATAGGAACATTTATGGTATGTTTCTGAATCAGCGTGAAATTTCCTATAAGAATCACTCACCAAATCGGTTGAAATGATTCTTTGAAAATTCGTTCATCAACTGATGCTGCATGAATGGGACTTTTTTCCAGCTTTTTCCCAATCAAATTTAGTTTATTCCCAATCGAATTCATGGTAGGTCCTGCCATAAGGGCTACTAAACACATTGAATTTGATTGGGAAAAACTAAATTTGATAGGGAAAAAACTAAATTTGGTTGGGAAACAATCAAATTTATCAGGGAAAAAACTAAATTTGGTTGGGAAAAAACTAAATTTGATTGGGAAACGCTGAATAATAGGAAATAAAATCTAGATCATAGAAATTATTACTGGGAACTAACGAAATTTTAGATTTTGAAATCTCTTAGATAATATATCGTGAGTGGCTGAACTGTGAAATTATCGCAGTTCCTGATGAAATATCGAGTTCGACCTCAAGGCGCTTACATTGTTGGGAACCGATCCAAAATCGGACCCCATAACCAAACTTACCCTTTCCGTCCTCTGATCAATTGTTCGGAAAGCGGGTCCGCCCGAGGTTTAGTTTACGGTGAGGGTGAATTGAGCAATATTTACGGTAGAAACACCGTAGAAAGACCGGTTGACGTTGCTAGGGCGGTTTTCCCGTCCCCAAACTGTTAAATAACTCTGAAACGGTTCTCTCCTGGGAGAGTTTGAGCGACCACTCGATTATAAAACGTTACCCCCACCTTTTCGCGCCTTCAAAACCGCCTCTTTCGCTCTCCGATCAAACAATCCTGCAATCGGTGACGTTGGGGAAAATCTACATTTAAATTTCGAGTTCTCCGAAGTACAATTGATTGCACAAGGTTGACGGGGTGGGGGGTTTGTTTAGGAGTTGTGGACGGATTTTCCAGGGCAATCAAGGCTCCAACTCTGACAAGTCTGTTTTCATATGGTCTCCCCTCGTTAAATATCGATTCAGTAGCGGCCCATGTGTAGATTATTAGGACTACGGCTTGTCCTCTCAAATAAATACGGTTGAGTTGGCAGGAAAATACGTTAAAAAAAGCTCAGTACTCCAAACATGGAACACGCTTTTGCGTGCTGAGGATATAAAGAGTGTTTGCCACTTGTTGTAAAACAAAAAATTGGGTAAAACTAGACTGGCAATTGAGTAGAACGCCGCCAACCGCACCTTTCTATCTCAATCCGTTCCCAAGATATGATTTTTTAAAGTTTTTTTTCTTCGGAAAACCACGTTTTTTGCCATAAAAACCAACGTTTATTCACTTTGAAACAAATTTTTTCTACTCCCGAGGACCGAAATTGCAGTTCAAGCATTGCAAATTAAAAAAAAATTAAGTTTCTGAAAATACTTTGAACGTCAAATCTCAGGAAAACTTCCAAATTTAATCAGCTTTCTAAAGATGTGGTCAACTTTGCGTTTCTTTATCGATTTCATGGAGAAATTCACGTTTCAAGGCGGAAAAACAGTAGGCACCTACAAAAGTACGAGTACCTACCAGAAAATTAAAAAACGGATTGTCATGTTTTGTGTGTGTGCCGTTATAGTGATATGATTCAGATTGGTAATTTCAAGGATATCAGGGCAAAATTAAATTCTCGTTGTAAGTCTGAGGTCGTTTTACTGAAGTTCAGTACAATACATCTGGTGCGAGGCTTCAAACCAGGAATGGAAAGTATTGCGTGAAGAAACGTTGGTTTTTATGGCAAAAAACTTGGCTTTCCGAGAAAAAAACGTTAAAAAATCATACTCGTATCTTGGGACTGGATTGAGATAGAAAGGTGCGGTTGGCTGCGTTCTACTCAATTCTCAGTCTAGTTTTACCCATTTTCTTTTACACCAAGTGGCAAACACCCTATATAGGTATGGAGTAGTGATATTTGATGTAGTATTTAGGCTGCCTGAGATTTTACGGTATACTGAAGGCTTTCCACTAAGTGGTTAACGATTTTCGAGAGATAAAAACTAACGGAGTTACATTTAACTATGTACGGGTTGGTTGCACAATCATGAGAAAATATTTGAGAATATAAGAACTGTCCAGTCCCAGTCCTCCCTCCCTGACAGTGGTTAGTGGGGGACTGAGTGGGTAGTGCTATTCTTAGTTTTGGATTGGAGATGAATAACAAAAATATCGATGATCCATATATCTAAATATCAATATTTTCCAACGATAAATCGGAGTACTAAAACGATATTTTATTTTTAAAATATCAATATCGATATTTTTCTCCTCTGTGAATATCCCTAATTGACTCAGAAAATCTTTTATAAGATAATTGTCATAGAAGTGTATAGTGATTGAACAGAGATTGGTCGATGCCAGCAGGTGATAAGGGCTTACAAACAAACCACCAGGGCTTAGTCAATTACCGTGCATTTACAGCACTACGTCACGGAGCGGTTATTTGAAATAATCAAATCCTTCAAATGAATATATTACCTACTTATTTTTACCTACAAAAAAATGTATTTCTCAATTTAAAAAAATTCTCAATTTTGAGGTAAGGTAATATTTAAAATCCAATACCCGGGCAGTTTTCAAGCAATCTGTATCAAACTACACGACGTCTGTCTGACTGAACTCTCAATTTTGGATTTTGAAGGTATACATGAAACACATCAAGGGCATCTCAATACAAGAAAATGTTGTATTTTATAGAGTTCTCCATCGTGGCTTATCATTTTGCCCTCAAGTTTTTTTTTTTTTTTTTTTAGAACATCCTATCTCTGTTGGCGTACACACGTACGGGCAGCGTTGCAAACCCCTTTAATTCTCTGCTGGGAGGAAAAACTCGATTAGAAAAAATTACATAATTCGATTCCCTGTGAGACGACGTTGGGTGGGATAAATTAATTAAATGCTGCGGCTTTTGTTCATCAGAGGGAGGTAGAGAATTCTGCTACCGGATTTACAAGGAGACTCTAGACCAACTGTATTCTGCGAAATTCTTATTTTTCATCCAGGAATTTCTCTTTTCAAGAGGTTAGAAAAACATTATTAACATGAATATCTTCATTATCGTGGCTTTTGACGCATTAATTTGACATTGTACATACGTACGAAAGATCCTCAGTTTTGACCTCTTTCAAACGTGTAACATCAAGATCCAGCCGAAGGATGATTACTTAATGAGATAAATTTTGAATAACTATACTTCTAGCATTTTTAGCGATTTCGGGCACTAATATTTAAAGTTTGACCTCATAGTATGATATCTATGGCTCAGTGCCATTATAAGGATATAATAAGGATGACTATGGTACTCATCATCAGTGCCGAAAGAACGAAACGCGTTTCTCCCCGATTTTCGAATTATTGGTCAAATTAGCAAATTCTAAATGAACGATATGGAAGTTCGGTATCATGCGCATCAGATTGCCTGTAACAGGCACAATACAAAACCAATATTCAACAAAAATTGAAATCGCACGGTTTAGGTCATTGGATTCTTCTTACAGCCTTTGTCCTTCCAGCGTATTAAGAATATTACATTGAGCGCTTTATTTAGTCATATGACAGCCACTCAAAGTTAAAAACTGTTACAAGTGACCCAACTTTACGATATAATACCTATCATTAGATTAAATACACTTAAGTATTCATTATGCAAACGGCGAAGTAGCAGTGCAGCCCAACGTCATTAATTCCTGTTGAGTTCAGTTAGGTCGTTGGTCCTATCCCGTGTCAAAGTCAACATTTCTCGTCATCCAGTCGGCCCTTGAGAGATCAAGTTAATAGGATTCGACTCCGCATCCACAACCCACATCCGATTGCCTCATGTGAACAATTGTTTCGTATTTTGCCCTCACTTCAATTCTACCCTTGAAATTCTAACCCATCCCTCAGCCACCACACTAAATACATAGTATTTCCCCCCCCCCCCTTTTTTCTGTAGGTTGTTTTACGCCAGAGGCGTAGAGGGAATGAAACACAAAATTCCGTTGAATTCAATCCACTCCCCAGTGTTTCGTTCTATCCGATTTCTTTAGAAGATCAATAACCAAAGCGATAAATTCATCCAGACCGACCTGAGTTTTTCCAAAATTACTTATTCGCCGACAATTCATCAGCCAGCGCCTGAGGTTGATTCCTGCAAACGAACGGAACTTCGAAACTCCAACAACCTTTATCTCCAATTTTGTTGAAACCAGATCAAAATTGACAAAATGGCTGGAAAAAAGAGCACAAACAGTGCATCAATCAGGGATCGATTCCTTCCAGAGCCCATCTTTATCAATTGAGGAACTTGTTTCTAAAATATATTAAAAGTAGTTCTTCACAAAAATACCATCAGTTCGAACCTACAGAAATGAGAAAGTTCTTGGTGAGACTAATGCTTCGAATACCTACAAGGTTTCTAAATTTTAATAAGTTCGTTTTTTTCGTTCTTCTTATCTACACTACAGAATTGATCATCTGTATTTCCGTGATATATGAGTTACAAGTCTGTTTCAGGCATTTATAAATATAACACCAAATTAATTCCTCACTACAGACGATATCTGACCCTGGAATCTATCTAAATCGGATGCTATGTTTATGACGGTAATTTACACCAAAATTCAAAAGAATCTGAACAACCATAAATTTTTACCGCTAACACGGAAAAAATTCATGGAATGGATACGTCTATTTGATTTTCAATACATATTTCAAATGACAGATGTGAAATGAACCATGACAGGTGACAAAATACTTGTACAGTAGTACAGGTACAGCAGTAACTACTGCTTACAAATACCTACCTACTACTCAATAGTATACCTAAAGTGTACCTAGTGCTTAGCAATATTAGTTTATAACTTAGCGTAATAGATCAGCTTTCCTTGACACTACAATGGCTGAGGGATCATGAGATGTTGTGATAAAATGAGAGCTTTCCAAAAAGTGGCGAACGATTTTCCAGCTATGAAAACTAAAGGAGTTATACTTCGCTGGTAACGCATTGGTTGTACGTAAAAATACAAAAACAAAAAACCGTTGCATTTTTATAGTGGAAATTTTTCGTACTCACGTAGGCCACCCAATATAGACATAATATCCATGTCAAAACTACATTGTTGAATCAATTTAAAAAGGTACCTGCTATTAGTTCTTTTCCTACTTTCACCCGGTGGGGACTGAGTTGATGAGTTGGTTCTTTCCGTTGTTCATTGATTTTCATTTGTAGTCCTCTATTTCAACCATGGAAGTAAAATAGATACATATAGCAGAATCATAGTTGAGAATTTGGTCACCAGAGTAAAAGGTACGCCTCTTGAACAGATGTCAAATCGAGCATAAAAGTTCCATTCATGCAGCATGAGTTGGTGAGCGAA
>JAEMON010000012.1:11665736-11676394 GCA_030264115.1 Lygus lineolaris
ACATTTTACGATGATTTTCAGTTGGGTGTTTCTATACTTAAAGCTATACTTAAAGGCTCTTAAAGCTAATTTCTATGCTTACACTCTAGGAAGCTGTAATTTCGCATGTAGCCTCTGTAGGACATTATTTACTTGACGGTACCAGGGTCCGGATCAGCTGAGTGGCTCTTAAAGCTAATTTCTATGCTTTACACTCTAGGAAGCTGTAATTTCGTATGCAGCCTCTTTAGGACGTTTACTTGCCGGTACCCAGGGTCCGGATCAGCTGAGTGGTGGGAACTAAAGACATAAAATGTCCCAATGTGTTTTTTTTTATACCAACTAAACATCGAGATATAACCTACTGAGACTGATCTTTACTCTGTTTATGCCTCTGTGAAGTCATACATTAATAAGTACTATGGATCTGAAGCAAGTTGTCACTTAGAGCTAAGTATAATTATGTATATCTGGTTTGGATTGCAGACAATTTTCGTGAGTTCCTACCTATACCGTATTAGGGTGACCATACGTTCGTATTTCGTACGAACTGTTCGTATTTTAGACCCTCTGTTCGTGTTCGTATCGTACAAATCCAAATTAGGCGAAATGTGCGTACTTCGGTTACAAGATGTGGCAGTCTGAAAAAATGACGTCTGTGAAGCAACTAGGTACAGCATCTTCTGCTCAGCTGTTCGCATCGTATCATTTTTGGCGTTTGTTGACAGATCCAATTTTGTCTGTTTTCTTTCAATTTCGACTAGATATTGGTGCGCGCTGTTCTATATAATTTTAAGTGTTATTCTTCTGTCATGTCGAAAAGAAAATGTTTTAAATTCGTTCAAGATGATTCGGAGAAAGAGTTTCCTTTTTCAAAACTTCGTAAGCTGAAGGGTTCGGCTCACAATGTTTTGTTGCTGGCGAACAAAGAGATGTCAATTAACATTTGACGGCAGGCCGACATACCAAGGCGGTTGACGCTGCTGCAGTAAGTTAAACTGTGGGCCAATTCTTCAAAGGTAAGCAGCCTTCTTCCTCAGATGATTTAATTTGCGCTGCCAGAGTGGCTACCTTTGCATGTTACCGTTCAGTGCAACACGACTTCAGCTTCAGGTCAGCCGATTGTCAATCGAGATTGATCAACAAATTGTTCGAACCGAAATTCCAAAGCGCAAGAACGAAAACTGAAGCGGTTGCCGTTCATGTGATTGCTCCGTACATCTTTGATCAGTGAAATCCGAACTGAAAAATGCTTTTGTTAAAGTTACTATTGACGCTTCGAATAGGCTCGATGCGAAGTTGTTTCTCATCCTAGTTAGGTACTTCATCCCAACAGTTGGCGTGAAAGTTAAATTGTAGTAGTTTTATGACGTTGAAACGGCCGAAGTTCTATCAGATCACGTAAAAAAAAAAAACCTTGAAGGAACACGGCATTTTGAACAGTCATTTCTTACTGCGCGGACAATACGAACACAAATTTATCAAGTTCCTTATTCACTGTGGTAGGTATTATATTTATACAATTGTTTCATTCAAAACCTAAGCCCAACCCTCTCGCTAAAGTTCCTTTTCAATACAAAAAACATTTATTCATATTTTGTCGAGTTTCATTCATTTTTACAGCCGGTAAACTTAGAGGATACCCATTTAAGCTTCTTGAAATAATCTCAACCTAGTAATGTAGTAGGCCTAGTAATGTATGGCCACCCTACCTATACCTAAAAATATTATTGTCAACCGAGGGTTGTAAAGGTCCTTCATAATAAATATTTCAGTTACTAAAAAGGCTGATATAAAAGTAAACAAGAAGCTGATCAGCTGATCTTTGAATGAGGATTTGGCCTGAACGGGAAGATTTGCGATTCACACTCGTGTTTCTTCTATTTTTTTGTTCAATTAAGTCCTTACAAGGAGCGAACGGCCGCGAGGCCTCATTCGACGCTAAAAATTGTCATATATTTGAAATCGATGGAAATATTACACTTTCCTCGATTAGCTGATCTTTGAACGGTTATTTTTGCCCTACTCGGGAAGATTTTCGATTCACACTTGTGTTTCTACTCTTTTTTGTTCAACCAAGTCCTTACAGCGAGTGAACGGTTTGTCTGCGAGGCTTCATTCGACGCTAAAAATTATGATCTATTTGAAATCGATGGAAATACGATACCTACCTATTTGTAATTTCTTTATCTGGATATAGGAAATTCTGTATGTTGGAATGATTATCAAAGAAAAAAAAGAAAAAAATAAACAATAATATGCTTTAAAATGTCAATAACATCAAAACGAAATCTGTAATTCGAAGGCCATCAGCAATATCAGGTGTAATTTTAAGCGTTTTAAATATGTTATTATATTAGGTAAGTAATCCCAGTTCGACTGTTTTATGACAATAATTATAATTATAATTATATTTTAATAGGTAGGTACCAGTTTCAACAGTATTGAGTTGTTCACAGTTGCAGTATATCGACATTTTCCTTTAGTAAGGTGAATTGCTTCAAAAACAACTAGTCAACTTCACAGATGAATGGGGAGAGAGCTAAAAGTTTCTGCAGTTCATTTTAATTTGACTAATTACAGCACCTACGTTGAGGCCGGTTCAGGTCCGCGGGCTCTATTCCCGCTCTACAGTTGCTCGAGTTATTGTCCTCTCGTACCCATTAGAGTATTGGCGGTTGATTAGTTTCATTGTTCAATTTGAAGCTTCGAAAGCGATTTCTCGACGAAGGAAATTTCCTCAAAGTTAATCAACAGGGACCCCTTTCCCCGGGGTGAATTCCAATTTGGCGTTTGGAGGTGAAACCACAGGCATGATTGGTGAGTTACTCGTTGTATCTTGTGGGAGTCTGGCTAACATTGATCCAACAGCGATGAAATTCATAGAGAAACGTCTAGAGGCCAATCTTTACTTTCTCTGAAAAATTCATCAGAATTTTATGGAAATTTTGGGTGTTTTTCTCTCCAATTCTGTCCAGTATTTTATTGCATTTTTGAAAATTTGGCTTTTTTCATATACTCTTCAGACTTACTCATCATTCACAATATCCGTCCATCCTCACTGTTTATCCACTACCTATTTTTCACACCTCAAAATACGTCACCACTACTTCTTCGCACCGAAATAGTCTAGTAAATTCCCGTTTTTCCGCACAACACTCACTTCACTATTCATATTTCGCCTCTCTTTCATTTTCATCTAGTAATTTTTTATTGTAAATAACCTGTTGAGTGTTTATCTCTTACCACCACACAGTAGGTTTACCACATCACTGATAACTTCTTTCTGCCTCCACCATGGATGTTATCAAACAGCTTTAATATCCATGTAGTTTCTTCCAGCATGAAATGCTAGGTGTTTGTTGGTTGTTTAATTTTTATAGCAATATTATGCCATTAAATATTATAAAATAATTTTCTGTATGAATCTTCAAGACATTCACGTCGATTCAGCAGCAGAACCCTCATGCCAGTCTTCGTTCAATCCTGGGACTCCCCTGGAAAGGCTGTTGAGGCAGACATCTTGGCCAGCCATTACTGTTCTGTGGTTTTTCTGTGAAAGAGGCCCATGGTTCCAGGAAAAATTGTTTTCCGAGTTCATTCTTTTTCAAGTGTCCCATCATCTTCTGAAAACTGTTTCTGTTCTTCTCAGTTTTCAGTGTTATATCTTGTGGAACAAAAGAAACTGTTATGCCATTGCACTTTTTGGCCATCCATGCCTAACTTGGTTGGATCACGTGTGAATGAGGTTAGTAGGTACCTCCCTGGCTACTACCTCGCAAATTTCCAACAGTATAAACTGTCTTGGAGTTACCATTGGACCACTGGAGTTCCCACTGGACCACGTTCACATCAGGCTTGTTATCGCAGTGATGCATCATGCAATTGCAACCTTAGTGCCGAATAATTTATGCATACGAATACTTGCATTTCTTCATTACCTACGCTGTGTGAACCACTCTCTGAAAGCAACGTTTGAAATTCATAGGAAACTGTACAATTTCAGTCTAAAACCCAAAGTTCCTGGCCAAAACCCCAAAAATACAGTGGAAGGACAGATTTTGTATTAAATTTTATGGATTCAACGTCCTACCTGGAACTGTAAAACATCAAATTTTAAGCTAAAAAACATCTTTGGTTCAAAATTTATCGAAAATAATGAACTATAGGTACCAATAATTAGTTTGAAAATCATGCTTCTGACTGGAGATAAGGGGCGAGCCCAACGATTGGATCTTTGCTGGTTTATCAATATTTTCGACGGATCATTTTCATTTATTCATCACTCGATCTTATCAATATCGGTTGCTAGGTCGTTTTTCCGATTCAGAGAGCCAATCCACCCAAACAATGGCGGTCCCTCGCCCTCCCGAGATGGTGAATTATTAAGAAGATGTAATTGCATGCACTTAACCCCCCTAATGCCCCCTTTGCCCCTAATGCTTCATATATACATTCTACATTTCCTTCTCCACACACTAATTGCAATCATCATTGAATAATCATGGGTGGAGGCATATGAACGAGACAAATGCGGGGATTTACTTGTTGAGCACCCTACTCGTTAGGGATGGGTACCTTTCAGGGTTTCCGCAATTCAAATGAGGTAGAATTAAAAGCAAACTGCTTTCAACCTGTGAGTTTGAGATCTTGGTCCCACGTATAGGTCTACTTATGTAGTGCAGATTCGATTGTAACCGTCTCTAGCTACTTTGGTTTATTATTTTCAATAACGAATCTCTAGAATTCAGAGAGAAGTTCAAACCTCCTTTATATTATTTACCTCTTAGTTCCGTTGGTATTGGACGACTGCATATTTGTATGTATGTTGAGATAGGTTAGTCGAGATTCAGCCAATCCATTCTTATGTTTGGTATCTTGAAACGTAAAACTTAAAACATTAAAGGTTAAACGTCTTCGTAGAATAACTCAAAAGGTGCAAGCAACCTAAAAAACTGACTGATTTTGTAGATGTAAACGACCACAAATGGCACATGATTTCTACGTAATTTTTAACGCTGAATTATGGTGAAATCTGTTTTCCGATTTGGCAGGGAATTTCAGGGTAAGAGTAAGACATGAATCTTAATAAGTATATAAAAATGAATCGCTATTTCCCTATGTCACGCAATAACTTGAGAATGAGTGCACCAAATTGAATAATTATTTTTTTGTTGTGTTCTTTATTGTCAGGAGAAGATTTTTATAAAAGAAAATTTTTAATCCGACCTAAGGGCTCCGTCCCACTGTCACTCGAGCGAAGCGAGCGCATGGGATCTGGACAACCAACCGAGAGCTAAGTGATTGGATCGACGTGTGTGACCGTGCAACGCACGGGTAACCGGTTAGTTTTCCATAAAAATTCCCAACCAAATCAGAAAACGGATATTACCATGTGATTCAGCGTTAAAAACTACGTGAAAATCATGTGCCATATTTATGGTAGTAACACATCCGCAAAATCCAATTTCTCGCGTTTTGAGCACCTTTCGAGCTCATTCTACGCGCGTTTCACTTACGAAAAACGACATACGGTAGTACCTACTATGCTGTGGAATTTCACTTAGTATCCGAATTTGCAATAATAAAAAAGGTATCATTGGGGTAGCATCAGACAAAACGAAGTTTTTTGAATTGCGCAGGGTTTGCCCGTGCACATTGCGCACGTGCACAATTTTGTCCTCCTTGAAAATAGCTTCGTTCCAGTTTTTCTTATACGTATGAACTGTAGAAAAAACGAAAGAGGGTGGGCTACTCCGAGTATAATAAACTAAAATTATTATTATTCCTTATAGTTATTATTGAATTCCTCTTGATTGATTTTTTTCTATGTTAATTCAATCTCATCTTTCATCCTAAATTCAACCTGGATTTTATGAACCAATGATATAACTGCGTTTCACGGCCTCATGGTTGTCATTAATATTTTCAAGATACCTAACCACCTGTCACTTCTGACATTCAAGGAACCGCGAGCGAAATTATACGAAACACAAGGCTGTGGGTAAACACTCGCGTGCCCTTACAAGGGGTATTATGATGGATCATTTCACATAAGGTCAAAACACCCGGTGAGCGCTCCATTTTTCATCTTGGCCGAAATATGCAAGAATTTTCGTCTTATTTGAGGTACCCACCTAATCTATATTTGTTTTTGTTCTTTGCTAGCGAGATGTTATAAAATACCTACTTCTTAAATTTGTGCATTAGCTCTAAAGAGTGGTCTTCCGGACAAAAATATGGCCTCCTCCAGCCAGAGGAAATTTTTCGCTGATTCCGAATATACTAATTAGTCGTGGAGACGGAAAAAGTCGAGAAAAAAACACCTTTGAAAAATCATGGCTGGCGTTGGTCTCATTCGACGCAGAAGTCTCAGATGTTCAACATTCATTAATATAAACAATTTTGGTTCCTGAGGTCAAAAACTTTAATTTTCCAGGTTAAAAAAAAAAGAAAAAAAATATTCTGCCAAGTGTAAATGGCACATAGCTTCCTCGCGTCCAAGAAAATGTGAAATTATTGTGAGAGTTCGAAACTCTTGGTCGTGTTGGTGTTTGTCAGTTTAAATAAAAGTCAACACAATCTTGAACGAAATTTACGTTATCACATGCATACTGTTGATTCAATCATGATGAAATTCATTATGGGCGCTCATGGGCGCCCTGAAAATTTGAACCAAATCGGGTGAAAACTCTGGAGGATATGGCTGTAACAAGGAAATGCGGACAGACAGGCACGGAACCAAATTCGTTCAGAAAGCTCTGAAACGTAAAATGCGAGTAGAAATTTAAATTTTGGAGAACAAAAATTTTCTCGATGTTCAAACTTGGAACAAAGCTTCCGCTACATTCGTTAGACGTGGAAGCAAAATCGCAGCTATTGTAGGTATAGAAACATTCGGAATCAGCGCGAAATTTCCTATAAGGCTGGAGGAGACCATATTTTTTCCAGAAAAAACACAATTTCGAACTAGTGTGCGGCGCCCTCTATACTTCAAGGTGAATACCAATACCTACGCTATTACATTTAAGTTAGATATTTCACTAAAAACCTAAGAAACGCGTATTTCCACGAACTTATCCTTCCTTTTGATATTATCGGCATTTTGGGGGTTTCAATTTATTTTTGACCATTAGGTTCAGACATCGTCTGGAACGACATGATAAATAAATGAGTATAATATACCTAGGTTTATCGTCTGTGAATCGGTTCATGAGTTTTACAGTTACATGTTTTTGATTTTTGACTTATTCACTCCATACTGTTCAAAATCGGATGGAATTTGTCGAAGTTATAAGAGCTTCCCGTTTGCGCATGCGCAGTGGGCACCACTAATCCGATCTTGATGAAACTCACAGGGCATTATCGAATCTCCGATCCTCAACTTTCCTCCAAATTGGAGCGGAATCGGACCATTAGGTCGCGAGAAATTGATGTATCATGGATTTCACGCTTACGCATGCGCAGAGGCTACCAGAGGTCGGTTGGTGATGAATTTCATAGGGGACCATTTAGTGCCTAACCCGCGTAATCCCTGAAAATTTCATCAAAATTGGATGGAAATTGTGGAAGTTATGCGTGTGGCAAGGATTCCTGGACAGACAGACACCTAGGGATAATTCATAATGATTATTGTTAATGAATATCAAAGTACACTATTCATTAATATATTTTTGAATTGATACAACACATTGTTGCTAATAGACAGATTAAGAGGGAACATACTTTTACCAGCCTGCTTCATAATGTTGTGAGGATACCTATCACAATGCCAAACTGAAAACTCCAACCAACTTTGTTTGTATTATGTACCTATATATCAGTACTTCTCTGGACGGTTACGGAGGGGAAAATTATCAGCACGCGATGTGGTGTGATGTGTGATAAATTCATAGCTTTCGAACGAGTGGTGAACGATTTTCGTGGGCTGGAAAATATAAGGAAGTTATATTCTCCCTAGCAACGATTGGTTTACGTGAAAAGCATTAGAAAACATTGGTGTCGGACGTTTGGAGGTTCGGACAAATTCCAATGAATATAGACTATTTACAATAATTATGAATGATAAAAAGTTTCTTTCATGCAGCATGAGTTGATGAGTGAATTTTCAAAGAATCATTTTAAACGATTTCGTGGGTGATTCTTATAGGAAATTTCACGCTGATTCCGAATATACCATTTATGTTCCTATATTTAAGATGATAGGTAATTTACACGAAAAACCTCAAAGAACAGGTTTTTTAAAGCAATTTTTGACTAAATTTAAAAAATTTGAGTAGGTGTAGGTGTAGGTACTCTAAAAGTTCTGGCCAACGAAATCATCCTTTCTTTTGATATTATTTACATTTTAAGATTTTTTTGGATTTTTTATCTCGATTCCAGGGTCAGATATCGTTTGGATCGACACATTACTAATATATATCGACACATATAATAACATATAAATCATATATATATCGGCACATAATAATATATATCATATACATATATAACGACACATATAATAATATCGATATAGGTATAGGTACTTATATGAAAAAGTGTTGAATTCCAGGAATCGTTTTAAAATGGTCTAAAATGGATTCCCATGAAGAAAATATTCAAAAATGCATTACTAAACTTTGGAAGCCATTGCGACAGCTTCATTTCCTTCGAAAATTCGCTAAAACGTTGACGTTTAGAATTCAATTCTGAATAGGTAGGTACTTTAAATTGTATTTCCATGGTGAAAATTTTCGATTTAAAATGTTGGACCCATTGCAATAGGTCAAGTTTGTTCGACATTTCGCCGCTCAAAGCTGATTTGAGACGTCCCCTCGTTTAATCACTCCTCTCTAGGGTAGTGGGTCCACACAGTGACAGAGACAACTTTGCCTGAGCCCGCCCTGGAATCACTTATCTCGACCTCATTCGTGATCTATTGTATTTGGTCATTACATTTCGAAGTAAAACAACGCCAAGACGACGACAGTTAACTCGAGGGGCGCTATCGTCGTTCCAGCCCGGCGAGCTTCCCAGAGATTCTGATATGACTTAAGTCTGTGTCGGATCTGAGAGGGTGCAAGAAAGTTGGGCGTCAGGTGTGAGGCAGCGATAGGCGGCACGTCAACACCTGTTTCCCAACAAGTCCTATCTCTGGGAGAATTTCTACGACCCTTCCAATCTCCACCTCTTGTTTGCAAACGTTTCGTTTCATTAGTGCTTATTCTAAAATAGCAATTAATCGGTGCATTGCATAGTATGATACGAGTTCAAATACAGAAAAATTACTTACCTGGCAACCACAAGCATTTCCAAAAATAATTTCAGATTTATTTTTTACAGTGAATTTTCGAAAAACTAAGTTCCAAGTTTGATACGCAAAATAAGCGTATAACGTGGGATAGAGCAATTTCGACGTCGATGAACTTCTGCTCTTCTATTTCAATGGTTACACAATTTTAGTACCTAATGGAAGTTTTTGACAATGTTCTTCATGGAAATCCGTTTCAGACTATTCTAAAATGATTCCTGAAATTCAATACTTTTCTTATATTTATATATTTTACGTAGGCATTTATATATTTATATACCATTTATATATTTATATGGCACCATTTATATATATTTATATACCATTTATATATCATTTATATATTTATATAGGTACCATTTATATACTTATATGGTACCTTTTATATATTTATATGGTACCATTTATATATGTATTGCTGGGAGCAGTTTGCAAAATTGAATCTACGCGCGAACCTGGTAGATCTGAAGTGCGACATCCAACTGCGGCTGCTAGAGTGCAGGAGCGGACAGCAAAGGCGGAGGAATGCATAAGACGGAAGAATACATCAGGCGGATGAATACATCACGCGGAGGGATACATTTGGATTGAAAAAGAAGCTGGGAGACAGCGTCGGTCAGATGGAGATGAGATAGGATGGAGTGGTGTAATGTGCTTGATGAAGCTTGATTGCATTTTATGTTTTGTAATAAGTAGTAATGTAATAAGTAGGTACTGGAAAAATGATGTATAATCAATATCATGAATTAGGTACCTCAATCAATATCATGAAGTATAAATACTCTTCCAAGTGGAAATGGCACATAGCTTTCTCGTGTCCCAGAATCAAAACCGTGTACTTTATGCCTCAATGTCATTACTCTTGATCGTGTTGATGTTTGTCAGTTAGGGGACAGAGACCAAAAATTTTTCAAAAAAATAGATTTTTTTGTTTTGATTGTTTCATAAACTACACTATTCAATAGACGTTCTCAAGTTTGAAATTTTAAATTCGGATGGATAGAACACGGAGTTATTCAATTTCAAACCTAGTAACCTCCAGCGTCGTAGGATGGCGCATCCGCTTCTTCATCGACGAATCGGTCCTCCAGCTTCTGACACACAAGATCACATTGCTTTGAACTTATTGTACCTAGTCAGATAAATCTCGTAATTTTTGAGATGTTCTATTCTTGGGAGGAGGAACCTTTTGAGATGTGGAAGGCGTTGAGGGATCAGGATTCTCCTGAGCTTTTGGCTGAGGCTGTTTTTTGACATTTTATGTCTTTGCTTTGGCACATAAACTGAAAAATCGTCACGAAAAATTGCTCACGTGATACCAATAAACAAAAGTAACGAAAAATTTCTCACGCGATACCAATAAACAAAAGTCACAAAAAATTGCTCA
>JAEMON010000012.1:11718415-11729786 GCA_030264115.1 Lygus lineolaris
ATACAAATCTCAATTTAGGTTGAAAATATGGTTTCTATTCGCAAAAACAATTAATTTTTTCGACCCAAATTGACATTTTTATGGTACAAAACGCAAAACCTCGATTTTTCAAAAACTGCTCAGCTGGAGAAACTGCTTTTCTCCTTTGCACGGCAGTACTGCTATCCAGCTACTTTTGCTCACCAAATTAAAAAAGAATCCATCCTGGTGGTACCTACGTTGAATAGTAGTCTGTTGTATTTTGGTAGTTATGAACAAAACAATAATATATCAACCTCTGTCATTATACAATCAACTAAGCAAGAATCAATCATTCCAGATTCCAACATTGTTCGTTGGTGGCATCATTTCGTAGTACCAGAATATGTGTATGAATGAATACCAGTTCAACCATCTCCAGAACAAGGAATTTCATTTGTAAATTATCAATTAGGGAAATAGATAGGAAACCTTCCCGTACCTACCCATCTTGCTTCCCTTCCGCAGTTTCCATTACGGCGTATTTCATCATTCAAAATGGAAGCGCCACTAGAAGGGAGCCCAAGACTGGAAATGATGAATTCAATGGGTGAAGAGGAAGGGGTCCCAGGAAGTAATTTCTGTCCAGGGGGAGGGACGATTGACAAATTATCTTTAAATGACAGGCAAGAAGTCACGCCACGAGTTTATTAATACCCTGCAATACCCCCGCTTATTCTTTGATGGATGGGGCAAAACTTGCACGCTCTTTTGTTCTTGACCGGGGTCAAATTCCTGATACCTGACAACGCTGTAGGTGTATGGCCCCGGCTATTGTTTCTAACTGCGATCAATCGGAATTGCTCCTTTTACGATATCTGAGTTGTTGAAAAAGTCACACACATTGATATGAAGGGTACATGGGAGAACCCCTCTCATCGCCATTCTGATCGAAAATGAGTTAACAACGCTATCTGTAGTATCTGCTAGTAGTATCTGTAGTATCTCAAGCCGTACTATCCTTATATACAGTCCTTTCCGGTAAAAACACCATCATCGTAATCGAAAAGCAGATTGAAGAACCCCATGATTGCGGTTTAAGGGAGTAGGTGATGTCCTGTTTCACTTCTTGTAATCTTTGTGGTTATTCTGTTACCTACATTTCCTTCCAAATGAACTGTCATTTTTTCAGCTCCGAAATTGTAAATTGGGGTTTTTTACATTTCTGTGGTAGCTATTTATCTTAATCCTTACTTCCAATTTGATGATTTTTGAGGATGAAATTCCAACTTCAGATGGAGCAGCTAGTTTTTCTGGACATATTTATTCCTTCACCTTCCTGAATGCTGAAAATATTTTTTTTTCCAATGAGCAATGTTTTAGTAAGTAGTATTAGAGTATTGCAACATTGTTTCCTTCATTTTTCTATCCATGATTCATTACTTTCTCAGTTTGTAAACTTTCAAATGCTTTTTTTTGAAATCAGCTTTTTGGCGATGAGGGGGTTTTCCTCTGCACCCTTCATATTATGTTGTAGGTATTTCGTCAGGGTTCAGTACTAAATTCCAGGTCTTGTAAGTGGCCCATCTTCAGGTAAACCCTGGTAGAAGAAACCCAAAAAGTATAACACCTCATACGTGATAAATAAAAAATAATAAGGAAATGTGAGTTTCCCTCCTTTTGGCTGAGCCCCGACGAAATGAGTTGAGGGCTGAATGTTATGCTTCCTTGCTTCCTTGAGAAGCCTTATATTCAAGGAAACTGGCGAAGACATCACGAACACCTTCAGGATTTTATAGATGCAAGTAGAGTGGAACAATCACAGAATGCTGAATAGATGCATGCGGATGCTGTCATAACTGCAATTTTGATCTGTCAGACGGGAAATGGTATTTCTTTCTTTTTCGGTGTTGGATGTATCTGTCAATACCAGGTATGTATGAATGAAAATTCAATTATAGAAAATAATGGCTTTAGATCCATACTCTGCAGGTTATTCCTACAACATTTTTTGTGTTTGGGTTTATCTAGGTAAGGATTTAAGGGGTTGTGGAGGGAGGGGAGGCTAGGTTAGGGATTTGATAAGTATCTTGATTTAGCGTGGTTCTAGAACAATGTTCAGAGAGAAAATCTAGAACAAATTTCACAGTTTTCTATAATCAGACCGCAAAATTCTGAACCGAAATTGTTAATACTGACATGCAGGTAGCATGGTCACCTCCACGCACATTCCATTCCTTTGTGGTAAATGGATAAATAACCGTTTTGTTGATTATGCTGTTGGTATCCTAATCAGAGTTGACATTTACTAGTTTATCACTACAGCAAAAGAGAGACAATTTGGAGAAAATTTCGTTTCTTAGTAGTGAGTCGAGCCCGGCCCTCTGTGGCGAATGCAATAAGGAAACAGTGTGTTGGACGGCTCGGCCAATCTCTAGCGTGTATCGAGGTGCATTATTCCTTGATCTGATATCGAAGAGCTTCTACGGGTCGTGGTAGGTACGTTAACATCCTGGAAAATACGCAATTCGAGGCAAAGAAAAGGAAACAATTCGTTGACTAAGAGAGAGACATAGTGAGGGGGGGGGGGGGGGGGGGGGGGGGGGGGGGGGAGATTGTAGCCCAGAGCGGCTAAAAATTAAATTGGATTTTCACTTATCAGGAGGAAATATTCACCCCTTCCTTTGCATTATATATCCGTTTTTTCCGAGTTTTCTGGAGTCTGCCTGTTGAATATTGCAAGAATAAATACTGGCGGTTGTTCAAGAAGGGAGGAAGCTTCTCGGAGTTTGCAGATCAGGCATTCTCTCTTTTCTCAACCTCCAGGCTTTTTGCTGAGATTCAATTTTGAATCTGGACGAGAATCATGTTTCGGTTGCAAATGTAGTGCGTTACCTTTACGAGTTTGTACTTACAATACATGCTTAACAGAATACGTAGGTATTTTGTCGTTGGTTTTTGTCTTAGCCTTAGTTTTAATTTTGTCACAGTCATTTTGTATCCCACGTTCGAACTTTGAATAATTGATCTCCCATACACCCTGGAACCCTACACAAAGGAACGTGGTGGTGGGAGGGGGGTAACTCGTCTCTACACCTAATCAGACTCATACTTGAATACATCTAATCAAATGTTTCCTCACACCGGGCGCTAGCGTTGCTCGGATCTCGCGCTCAGAGATGAGCTTGTTGTCTGGGGAGATCTCATTCGTATGCCGTCGATGAGACTTGGAGGAAATGAGGATCCTCCTCACACTGCGGAACCTCTCTCCTCTCTTGTTCTAGATGGGGGCATACATAGAAAAAAAAACCACATTTGGTGGCAAGAAAACAAATTTGAAGTACGAATAGAAAAACATGAGAAAGCATGTGATTATAAATGCAATATCATCATTATGTTGTGCATGATTGAATACAAGAGGCTAATAACGTATAAACGGGTAAAATACGAATATGATTCTGAAAGTTCCAGTTATGCAGTATCAACGACTCCATGGTCAAACTTTCAAAAAGGAAGACGGTGTACGTCATCCACTATGGCTCTATAGCCTATAAGAAGTTACCCATAATTTTGCAAAAAATAAAAACAAAAAATGAAACGAAAGGTTTTTATAAAATAAAACGAATGGTGGTTTTAAAAACGGATTTCCATGAAGAAAATTTTCAAAAATTTGCTCTTCGAAAATTCGCCAAAATTAGGGGTTTTTGGTGGAAGGGTGAAAATGTAGGGTTGTATGTATTTTTTAATACCGAATCATAAGAAAAATTAAAATAGAAAAGTTTTTCCAAAAAGTATAGAAAATTTGTTTGGGGTGGACCACCCTTATCACTTAGGGGTATGAAAAATAGTTACCTATTCCCTGTACCTATTCTCAGACCTACAGAATATACACACAGAATGTCATAAGAATCGGACAAGCCGTTTCTGAGGAGTTTTGTTACAAATACTGTGACACGAGAACTTTATATACAATTTCAGGAATCGTTTAAGAATGGTCTGAAACGGATCTCCATGAAGACAATTTTCAAACATTTGCTTTACTAAAATTTTGAAGCCATTGCAATAACTTAAATTTTCTTCGAAAATTCGCTAAAATGAAAAGAAGATTGAGTGAAGTAGTAAACGTTCATGGTGTAAGGTTCGCGCATGCGCAGTGACTATCACTCACCCGGTTGTCCTGAAATTAGCAGAGAACCATGTAGAGATTGGCCAAACACACAAACTAAACAAACAACACACAAACTACAAACTAAGCGTAATCTGAACATTATATCATGCACCACGAATGGGACTTTTTGCAGTAGATAAGAATGCACACACACATTGCACATTGACATGCATTGATTGCATTTGACATTTCTGCTGTGATTTCCTGTCTACATAAAAAGGAAACAGAGCCTTTCAAGCCTCCTTCGTGTTGTCATCGGGCCTTCGTTGGAAAACAAGTATTCAAAGCTTGACATTCAGGCCCTCAAGACTTACCCATTAGGCCCTGCCAACTTCTTCTAAAATTCAAAACATTGATAATGATGCTCATGAATTTGTGATACCGTCATCAAGTGTACCTATTGCCGGTTGGTTGTAAAGAAATCAAAAATTTCGCTCGTTGATAGAAAAGGAAGTACTTAGATAGAAATGAATCCGCCTTCCTATCAATTCAACAATGCAATCTTCACTCAATGGTCCTACTCAAAGCATCCGACCCTAAGTAAATAGCTTTGACTTCTCCTAAGTCCTTCAGTACTTACTTCATTCCGTCTTCAATATTTCCACTCTCTCAGAGGGAAAGAATTATTGTCGTTGTTCTCGACTTGGTCTATTGTTCGCTTCAAGTGGCCGTCTTTCCATTCCGCACCTAATCTTGCAGACCGTGCTTTTTCTTTTTTCAACTTTTTAATTCTTACCCACCGTTCAATTTTCCGTTGGTTGGTTACAGGGTGAATGGGAAAAATGACGATTTTGGGGAGTAAATGGCCAAGCGACCAAGCTGGGTGTGTCCTGGGTATCTGGGGTCACCTACCTTCAGGTGACAAGCAGGAGGAATAGCTTGTGCTCGATTCCCAGCAAGCCGGGTTGCAAAATTAAGACTTCGGTGGCCACTAAAAGTCAAAATCGAATACAGAGACCTACATTCCAAAATGTATTAGGACAATTAATGCCAATCGTCCTCAAATAAATTTAATTCCGCAACAGGTTACCTACCTCGTGGTGATCGGTCAACATTAGGTAGCTTCATAAAATGTTGAGTTCTCTTTATCTGGATTATTTATGAATCATTAATATAGTTTTTAAACACAAACTGAAAATACGCTAGTAATTTCCATTAGGGAGAATTTGTAATACTTCTTAGTTAAAGTAACGGAAAGTTTGCTTGAAACTTATCTATTTTATTTTTTTGACATAAATGACAGGGCTGGAGAAAGATAGAGCTCAGGCCCTTTTCGGAAAGTCGTTGTCACTTATTCATTGAGAGGGTTAACCGGCTTTCGGTGTGGTTCATTATTCATTGCACTGCCACTCAAAGTTTCCACCCTCACTTTACAAAATCTTTATGGCTACTGGGGAGAGAAATTGTTTGGGTTTTTGTGGTAGGCAGACACAGTACAAACGTAATATTATCAGAAAGTGATCCATTCAGATACACGACTAAGAATAAAATCTGGTCACGCATGGTTCTGTTCTTGGAGAAGAAAATAGGATACCAGATCTTCTTCAATCTACAGCAAATACACGTTCGTACCGTATTCCAAATCAATATTTTATATATTAAATACCAGCTACATTATTTAACTTTGAGATGTGGTCCCCGACCACTCTCTGGGCTCGATATGATATATGGTCCCCTTTTTCCATCCCCACCTATTGGCTCCCTTCACAACGTCAAGTTCGTTAATCAAGATAGTGATCCCAGAATCCCAGTCCACCCCACATCCGTCTCAAGCTAACTTGTCGAGAACCCTAATATGCATACAACAATACCCTAATATGTTCGAGATTGAAAAAGTCTCAACAATATTCAAAAACATCCAATGCCGCGACTCCATATTCATAATATGCATGGGAATAATAATTGCTAGTGTAGAGTCCTTTTATTGAACTTCACTGAGGGAATTCTTCCCCTCATTCCCTAGTTCGGATTACTCGTTTTCAGGAACCTCATTTCGGAGAACGTGATCTAATTTTCACACCTGGGGCAGGTGTTGTTTGTAATGCAAAGTAGTACCTACGTTTGGTGTCACGAACCACAAGGACGGCTTTGGCAGAGTCCCGCGAGGCAACGTCCGTCACTCGAACTGAGTAATTTGTGGGTTACTGAGAACACGGATTTGTGAGGAATTCCAGGTGACTTTGGCCGTGGAGTTAAATGGTTTACCTCGTACAAGTTGTATAGGCTATAGTGCCTTGGGCTGTCCGCTATATAAATTATAGCTCAATTTCTCCACTCCCAGAAAATATAAGGATCAGGTGAAAATACAGAACATGATGATTTCAACTGTCAACTTTTCAGTTTGATTAAGTTGTGATATCCTGGCAAGGTATCTAAGCCTGTGAGAAATAAAAATGGGTTCAAAACCAGACTAACTAAAATTCTAAGTGGAACATGTATATAATATAACAACTTAGACCCTAAGTCTAGATAGAGGGGGTATCATAGTGAGAGATGGAAATTGGGGTTAGAGTGGGATTTTTAGGAGGGGATGAATATGTGGATGGTGGTGGAAATGGGTGTGGAAATATGGGCGGAATTATGGGTTGAAGCCATGTCGGAATTCCGTCAAAGGCTACCCCGTACAATGGCCTTTTTCTAACAATGTGCATTCCCCTGGGAAATGGGTTAACCTGGATATCCCAGTAGTTAGGCTGTGCATTTGAAGGTGATAAAAGATGTAGGTATGCCCTAATGGTCAAGCAATTGAAAATAATTAAGGAATGTCATTTCTGAATAGCACTTGTTTTGAGGAAACGTGGAAACTACATCAATTTAAAGGTTTTATGGTGAGAAAAAATGCTTTTTGGGAAAACCCGTTGGCTTGATCAGGTCCAAAAGAGTTTCTCTATAAATGCGTTTATATACGATGGAAGAATGCACCTACCTACAGTAATATTTGCAATAATAACAGCAAATTGCATAAAAATAATTAACCCTTCGTGTTTTAATTTGCGGTTGTTTAACAATTTTCATCTTTGAGGTGTAGGTTGGTTCAGGATGTAAGCAGAAGTGTGGAATGATGCCTTTTCGCGCCGCAAGATGCGCTCTTGTTCCATGTGGGTTTTGAGTCTGATCTTTGGTCCTTACCTCCGCGAGGAATGAAACCCTTCTTCTCTTGCAGCCTTTATTATTCTGATATTTGTAGAGTTATGCAATTATATGTACCCCAATATCAACCTGTTTCCCATCTGCAGGTAAAGGTCAGGATACTGATTTTGGACACCGACGGCAACGGTGGACTCTACTTATAGGGCTCATACAAAATTTAGCACACTTACCGGGGTATGTTACTGTCAGTCACGGGCTTCGGAATCCTGAAAGGGCAGACAGCCGGGAAAGTCATCGCACTTTCCACTCGGGCATCTCTTGGCTTAGATGGATCTGCAATTTACATAATTAACTAAGCGCATTGAAGTTTTCCAAATGCGTTTCAAATGGAAATTTGCATTAAGAAGGGTTCACTATGGGTTCCACCTGATTTAAATTTCAAACCCAGGAGAAATAGGTCGATTATTAATGAAGGAAAACTGTAGCAATCAGTTATTTCCCTATGAGTGGGCCTTGCACCCAACCATCGTCATAAAATGCATGCTAACTTATACTCGCACTTAAGATTTTTGTTTCCATAGTAATTTGTAGGGAAATAAATATAATATTCTGGTGTTCATGAAATTTGATCCCCATCACCAGGAATGGAACTAACAATGCTGACGTGTACCCTAATATAGCACCTTTTTTGGAAAGCCCTCTTTCAAATTACAAATTGAAAAATAACCATGCAAGTTCCCCATTATCACGAAAATGGTTAGTTAAAACCACAGGTCCAAATGGGTTGGCATTGAAATATTCCCTGGGAGTTTTTCTCCGATCGGATCAGTAGTAGCCAGGCGCATACGTAAACGCGAAATAAACGTCAAGAAACTATGCGATGGGGTGGGGGGAGGGCAGGGGTTTCTTTAGATGTTTTCCAGTTTAATGAAACTTTTTAAAGTTTTGTGTTATTTTATCCTTCCCTTATAATTTCATGTTCATACATAAAAAACGCTACTCTGGCTGACCTGAGCCGTTTTAGCAAAATTTTGAAGAAAATGAGATATTTTCATTCATTGGTAATATAATAAAATAATAATTGATTGTTGAAAACCACTTCACTATGAGATTGAGTTCGATTCCTCGATCAAACACGGTTCGCGATTGACCAAATCAGAGATGAGATGTCTCCTTTGCAAGACATGATAAACCCCTCGTCCCCTTGATAGTCCACCCTGATAGGTATTCGCTCGGATCGAAGTAGGTTACCGTGTTCAGCCTCCCTCTAACATAGATGTCTTCATCAACTCTCTATAAGCTTCGGGGGGGTTCTAGTTGCACATACATTCAGGGATGGTTTAGCGGTGAACGGCGCATCGGTGTTTGAGGAGGGCAGGAGAGGGAGATGCCGGCCTTTGAGCGAGATTTCGCCATTCCCTTCCCAATCAGCAAAGATTGTTTACTGGAATCCACGAAATCCATTTTGCCCGGACTTCATTGTGTGATTCTGGTGGGCCTAGCCGAGCAGTAGCAGTAGCTGTTCCTCGAAATACGAGTATGAATCTGGCCTTCACCATTCGGATTTAAGAATTGAAGCATGAAGAAACATTATTGAAGCTTCAATGAGTATTTGAATAACACTAAGGTTGATTTGAGTGGATTTAAAAATCGCTATGCGAGTCGAATTTTAATAATCCAAATCCTAAGTCTTTGGATTTCATAAATATTTATACTCGTAGATATAGCATAGATTGTAACTGTACGGTAAGCGAATCTCCTTGGAAGGAAAATGCATTTCTGAAACCGCGCTTAAATGATTCCTGGTGAGTTTCCTTTGCTCAAGACACTCGATTGATTTTCGAGCGCAGCGTTGCTGAGATGATCGACATGCTGATATGCTGATTCAGCTGCATTGGAGAACGGCTCTCAGTTTTCCTTATACACTGACTTTGCAGAGGCCATGTTGGCAGAAGGTGAGCCTGGTATCGCGTGCGGACCTTGATTCCGTATTCCTTCAATTTTCCATTTCCTATTCCGTTTCCTTCCCCCTCCTCTCCGTCCAGACCTCAGCTTGGTTATCGCCCCACGTCGGCTGCTTTATAATGACCTTCCCCCTCCACCTTCCTGTCCCTATTGGAGGAAATCATTACAGTTGCAACTCTTGACTCTCATAATGCTTTTCATGAATACAGATTGGTATTTGAGCTCTTGCCGTGATTACACCTGAATGGATTTTTCTTTTGTCGCTGTCATTCGACATTGAACGGCTCAAAAATAGGTTGAAAGTTTCTCGAGAAAAAATAAGGATTTCGAGATCACATTCTCTTTTCACAATCGGATGAATTTATATGGCTCTTTTATGTTCTATCTGTGTTCAAAGACACAGAGGGTACTCTTATTCTCTCCTACGGGATGCGGAGATCTCTATCTCTCCAGACGAAAACGTGTGAACCGATCTGCCCTGATGATGCCGTAGGTTACATCGAATTTTTTCCAAAATGTCAGAAAAATGAAAGGAGTGGATGTTGTTACAATTAGTTAATAGATATTTATACAAAAATTATAGGTTTTTGAATTACATTCTTTTGTTTTATATGTACTGTACAGGAATAGATAGAGGTGTTGGTTTGTTTGCGAGGTTCTCCAATAAGGGTTAATTCGAGTTAATATTTTTCGTTGATTGAGGTTGAATGAGGATACAACTTCAAAGAGGAAACCTTAATTGAAATTGTACTTTTGCAGCCATGGGGAAATTTACTAACTACGTTTAGTCGTTTTTAGGTACACCTCCGCGTGCTTAAACTTTGCCTCATACATTAAACATTTTTGCTGTTGTTTGGTCCTCGAAATTAGCACAAAACCGATTCGGATAATGGGAACCGGCTTTATGGTTCGGTTCACAGTTTGGTCAAGTAAACCACCGTCGACTAGTATGAGGAAACTCATAAATTAAAAAGAGCATGGGACTAGTTGATTCATTAGCTTAGGATATTTAAAAAAAAAACATCTCCTATATTATGCTATTCACGGCTTGATATTTTCTCTAATAATCCCGACAGGAGCTTCTTTTGATATAACAATCTCCACTTTTGTATAAGAAAAATACGTTACCCCTAGGGGTAAATTTCAAATTTTTCATTCAGTAAACTGTATATTTAAAAGTTTAATATGATTCACTCATAAACATATAGGTTCCTACCTTAGTCATTTCAATTTAACATTACAACTATACCGGGGAAAGGAGAGTGTTGGAGATCACTCCAACTTGTTATTTAGATTCACATGGTAATTTTGATTATGTTTGATTAGAAACCAATTTTCCTAAAATTATCAATACAGTTCACGAATTCAACCGAAGTGGTTATTTTTCTATTAATTCTCTTATTTATTAGTGACTTGCTGAATAAGGTGGCTCGTCACGCAACAAGTGGTCCTTCGAGCTTTAGGTACCTACACAACCAAGGGAAGAATAGATATACATCGAGATCTGAAGAAAGAAAAATAATGGAAGAAATGACATTGAGAAATGCCAAAGTTCTGCGGGTCAGGAGGGAGAGAGATGTTGGCGATGGGAATCCTCCAGCAAGCATAAGTTATACCACCTCCAGTCAGAATAGAAGTGTCATGACCCTGGTTGAACAGCTGAGAGACCTCGAGATGGAAGAACACAAAATTCAAGCAGAGAAGGAACAGTTGCTGATTGACATCGAAAGAGGAAGTAGAAGAAGATCTCACCGCTCATCCAGACATTTATCTGTCCGTTCATCCCCACCAGAAAAGGAGAATTGGGTGAAGGTAGATGACGCGAATAGACTAAGATCGGGAGTGGAGAAGAAGATTAAAGAAGAACGAACGGTGACTGAAATTAATGGTAGAGCAGATAGAAAGGAGAATGAGAGGATGATGAGATTGAAGGAGGCACCGGCGAAAGGTGAGACTGAAATACAGAAAACCAAAGATGCAACTTTGAGGGAACAGAGAGAACGAAGAAAACAGAAATCACAAAAATGATGGTCCTCGGAAAAAAGAATGCTGAACCAAGGAACGAAATGGAGCAATCGAGAAACGAAGAGAGAAAGAAAATGGGCGAGGAACAAGTTCTTTTCAACGAACAAATCAAAGAGGAAGACAGAATTGTTCCAGAAATATTTGAAGCAACGACTCAGAAAATCA
>JAEMON010000012.1:11740665-11754644 GCA_030264115.1 Lygus lineolaris
CACCAACTCATGCTGCATGAATGGGACTTTTTTTTTTCATCCAACCTCCAAGTCCTTTTCGGAATGTCGTTCTCCGGGTGCTCTCATTGTTGACCTTTTAGAGGTGACTGGCATTAACACCGAGCCCAGTGCATATCTGGCCCCACAATGAGATCCACATGACAAATTTCCACGATTTTGATGGGTGAAAACTAAGTTTTCTATCATTATTAATTAATTATTATTTTTCTATAATAGTAATAAATAATTAAATACAAATCTTTCTATCTCTCTGACGCTCTTTTCTCACGACAGTGGTTCATCTCTCTCATTTTGCTGGTTGAATTTCGGTAGTCTAATCGTATTTTTGGTTCACCTCGCAAAAATGCAGGTCGATCACGTTCTGACGAGCGCTGAGAGAAGATTCATCTCCCCAGACGCCTGCCCAACCTTGGCATCGCAGCTGCCTGGAATATTCCGAAGCCCATCCCTGGGGGAAAGGAGGGTGGAGATGAACTATGGATGCAAGGCCGTATTAGGTATGAGATATACCAGCTTTTGGTCTTCTTTTTTCATCTCTTCAAGGGTCCCAAAACCACTAGGGACGTCTGTAGAGGTGATCCGGGACGCCACGTCCCTGAAACGCGTTCCGAATTCATACGGGGAGAGCGGGAGATGAGCTTATTCTCAAACTTGCTTCTGCATGCTACGCCTACGCAGCAATATAATCTGTTCTTTCCAACCAGAATGGCGTAACGCCATTTTCTGGATAACATTGCATAATATAATACTTATTTAACAAATATTATGATAATATCGTAATAGTTTTTAATATCATAATAATTTATTTAATATTCATACTAGTTTTTTAATATCTTCTACTTCATTTTTCATTATTTTCATTTTTTAAATTTATTTTAAATAATGAAAATGTCCCTGACAAATTCCCGTCAATACAATTGTTATGGAGCAGCTAGTTTGGCAACAAGCTAAAGGTGACAAAAAAGTTTCCTGAACGTCAAGTTGTGAGCATCCGTAATCATAATAATTTTATTATGATTTCGATATAATTACCGAAGAAATATTCGAGAAGAAAGAGCATTGTTGACTTGAATGTCTCAATTTTCATGAAGAACCTCGTTTAGGAAAAAAGATGTCAAAATTAAGATATTTCATCTATTTGAAAATATTAAATCAAATCCATACTGTTTCAGGTCGTAATTTGAGTATACAATAATATTACAACTTCTCTCATACACACATCATTGGTAGTCACGAGCGAGCCACAAGCATTGTAACCAACTTCACATAAATAAATTTGCCAAAAATTGGAAAACGGACTTTCAAATTCTTAAGTAAGCCCTAGATTATTGAAAAATCATGAGAAGTTCTTCATTTCCTCCTCTTAGTATTAAATTAAGCAATGCTCCTACTGACAACCTTTCACAGCAAGTTCTTTGTTCAAATGAAATGACGAGCGTTTTATATGTTGCTCGTTCTAGATTGTGCCATGTTTTTTTTTTATGATGGTACATTGAATTCTGGGTAAGCCCTTGGTGTAAATACGTTCAAAGTAAAATGCATATAATAGTTACTGAAGAAAGAGTTCAACATACGTTCATAGTATTCAATTATTGATTAAAAACAATGGCAAATGGATAGAGTGTGGACGAGTGTGATAGGGCAGGACAGCTAAGGAAAATACTTGGGGGCATCCACTTTGGTAAAATCTCGAACAAAATAAAATCGAACGTGCAATGGTTATTCAAACTTATGTAACTAGTTCAAAATGGAAATTGGTATAGGATGAATCCATTCCCAAGATCTGCCAAGTTTTGGGTGGGGAGTATTTATATGTTATTCACATCACGTACGTGGAAATAGGCAAGAATTATCGAAAAAGCTTGAAACAACCAACCAAATGCCTGAAATTGTGAGGATGTGGGTATTGGAAGGATGTAAGGCAGTGGCTATCGCTGACCCGACTTGATCCGAGATCAGTCTCCAACTACCGTCCAAATTTGACCGAAATAGTATCATAATCATAGTATCATAAATAGTATCAATAAGTCTTGAGTCTCGAGAAATAGGTGTATAAATATATTCTAGGGCTACCTCTAATCTGATGCTGATGGAATCCGTAGGAATCATTGTTTATCAGTCCCCAACTACATATCTATTCGAGAAATACGTGAGAAATTCGTACTATTTATTTCCTCGTCGAATGATGTCGGCTGCAACAGCTGTCTCCACCGAGATTGCAGGATGACGAGCGAATGCGGGGAGAATGATAATTCGGGGGTTGAAAAGGTGCAGATAAGTGGAATCAGATGAAAACCCTCCGTTGGAACAGTTGGTCGGGAACTCCTTTGCTGGATCTGGAGAAAACTGCGTGGCGTTCGCATTACGTCGAAAGGAAGGAATCCAAACCGTTTTTGGGCGAATGATCATCAAATTCCAATAAGGGAGTTGGAACGCCATCAACAACATATCAAACCTCACAAAAAAGGTGATTTAGGAACCCGAGCACTTTACAAGAAGGTAGTGTTGACCGCAATTTGCGATTACGCCCCTCGAAAAATTCAGAAAATACATTTATTACTTATACGGGGTGCACCCCATAATATGTACCTACAACTTTCTGTGTGACCGAGAGTCTACAATTCACGCACATCTTCACATATTTTCATCCGAGTTCGATGAAAAATTCTCAGGGATTGTGCCTCCCTATATGAAGATCATAGTAATCGTTTAGCGTCAACACCAATCTAAGCACCATCACAAACATCAAATCTGGAAGAAAATCTCTATGATGTTGATGTTTGTCAGAATGGATAAATATTAATACGATCGTGAATTATTTGTACAAGTTATTGAAAAGTTCCATTCATGTACCATGAGTTGATAACGAATTTTCAAAGAATCATTTCAATCGATTTTGTAGGTGATTCTTATAGAAAATGTTGCACTCATTCCGAATATACCTACCATATTATAATGTCCCTATGTTTGAGATGGTAATTTACAAAAAAAAGAAGTTTTAGACCCTCAATTCTCAAAATTTGACCCCTTGGAGCATTCTGGCCAACTTGACCTTTCTATTGTTATTATTGAAATTTTTAAATTCGTTTGGATTTTTAAACTCTTATATCGATCCCAGGGTGAGATATTGTACGGAGTGACACATTTATATAAATACAATTTAATAAATATTTATTCATTGTTCAATAAATGTATTTTTACATATGAAAAAGTGTCAAAACATCGGTTTAGAATAGTATGAAACGGATTTCCATGGAGAAAATTCTTAAAATTTCGAAGCCATTGGGAAGGCCGATTTTTCTACAAAATTCGCTAATATGACAAATCTACGTGGCAGTGGTTTTTAGATTTTTCGTTAAAGCTTAGGTACTTAAATAAGTATACAGAAACCTCTTTCTAGGATGAAATTGATACATAATCAACTTTCCCTATTTCATTACCCGTGCAATTAAGACATTTGCACCTGCTGCTCTCATTTCTGACCGCGCAGGTGGTTAATTATCTATAAGGGATAACGTGGGTATGTTTAAAGTACAATAAATTATTTGTCCAATCTTTTGATAAAAGTTCCATTCATGCAACATGAGTTGGTGAGCGAATTTTCAAAGAATAATTTTGACCAATTTGGTGGGTGATTGTTATAGGAAATTTCACGCTGATTCCGAATATACCCTATGTTCCTATGTTTAGGATGATATTTCACACCAAAAACTTCAAAAAACACGTTTTTTACCGATTTTCGAAACTAAATTTTCAAAATGTGACCCCTTGGACTAGGTACTCCTAAAATTCTGGCCAACGAGCTCATCCTTACTTTTGATATGATTGACATTTTAAATTTTTTTCGGATTTTTAACTAGATCCCACGGGCAGATATCGTCTGGAGTGACACATATATAAATATATAAATATATATAAATATATATACCTACATATGAAAAAGTGTTAAATTACCACGAATTGTTTCAGAATGGTCTGAAATGGATTTCCATGAAGAAAATTTTCAAAAATTTGCATTACAAAAATTTTGAAGCCATTGCAATAGCTTCATTTTCTTCGAAAATTCGCTAAAAATGAGATAAAACTCAAGATAATATCTTCCTACAATAACTCCGATTGACTCTGATTCTCAGTGTGTATCAGTGAATTGAGCTGAGGTCTCTGCCAATGTGATATCTGGCGCCTTGGAATCAGTTCCACCCCTCAGCAATTCCGTTCATTTCCGCTTCCTCTGGGATGACTCTGAGAATGCGAGAGTACGACGGTATGAAAGAAGCGTCGACAAGGGATGTTCCCTGTTACAGGTCTCTTGTTGGCGCGTGCTTCGAATGTTCAGAGCGTTTCTTGCCGTCTGGATCCACAACCACAATTATCCGGAGTCACCTTATTCCATCGCCATCTTCTATTATCGTCTCTTCCTATCTACCTGCTGGTTCGCCCCATTACTTTTTGCGATTCACCTCCAAAGAAGATCATAATACATTATTGTCGATTGTGGTAGATACTCGTACCTGCAATACCAGGCAGAACGTCAAATCCTTAAATGTGTTGAATTGATCGGAATTTATAACAGAGAAAAACTCCTCACTTCTTAATAACATTTGTATTCTTCTATGTTGGTTATAGGAAAGTATAACAAATTTATTGTAGGTATTTTAGCTGTATTTTGCTTTTTGCTGCTTACCTGAAGTTCCATTCAGGCAGCATGAGTTGATGAGCGAATTTCCAAAGAATAATTTTAACCAATTTGATGGGTGATTCTCATAGGAAATTTCCGAATTCCGAAGATACCTTATGTCCCTCTGTTTGAGATGTCAATTTCCACAAAAAACCTCAGAAAACTCGATTTTTGACTGTAATTTCTCAAAATTTGACCCCTTGAAAAACTCAAAAAATTCTGGCCAACGAACCCATCTTTTCTTTTGATATTATTGACATTTGGAAAATTTTCGGGATTTTCCAAATTTTTCATTTTTTTAATTTTTAAAAATTTCCTACTATAATTTTGAAGCCTTGACAATAGCTTCGTTTCTTTCGAAAATCCGCTAAAATAAAAGTTGTCCTCCAATATCAAAATGTTCACTTGCATTTGGCGTTTCAAAGCTTCTTGAACAATTTTGGTCCCCTGTCTGTTTGTTTTTCGGACTGTCTGTATGCCTATTAATTGTCAATCCCTCCTCCCAGTCAAAACAAATCAAATCAAATGGGTGACTCAGTGACGATCGCCTTTAAATTCAGTCACAATTCGATCAATGATAGCCACGTTGCATGAGCAAACTTGACATTTGTTTTCATGATTAACACCGGTGAAATCATCACTAACTGATCATGTACATCCATGTTACAGAATTGAGGGAGCTATTTCCTACCCTACTTGGCAGGGGTTTTCTGTAATGTGTCAAAACTAATTGTATGCGAATGACTGTTTGAATTGATGCATGGTACTCCTTGTCACACTCATGCCAGTGCAGTTAAGTGAATGGAACACACGGAGATACATGTAATTGTGAAATCGAAATGCTCTAACAACATTATTGAGCGGCCTCCGGCACGTAACAGACACAAATCTGAGCAAGATGTCGCTTCCCGTTGAAGCGCACCTGTTGCCAATAAAAGTTATTCAATGGTCAACTCGAACTTTACGGCTCTGCCACACAAAAACTTTGGTTTTTATACCCAAGTATTCTCTTCAACTTACCAGTGTAATTCTGGAAGTCTCTTGTTGACATTAACTTCCTTTTTCTCTTGCCGCTTCTGACGGTTTCTGACGACTGAGAATAGGTGTTGGTCGCGCATGCGCACTGTACCAGTACGGGAACAGTTTGTAAACCACTTCCAAACACTTCAAATTGATAGGGATGCCCGATTCGATACTATCACGATACCTAACTATCGATATTTTGGACCGATATATGTCTGTATGGTAATATCGATAGGTAAGCCTTTAAGCCGATACAACGCAATTTTTCAGCATTTCTCTCAAACTGCTCCAACTATTTTGATGAAATTTACAGAACTTACTGTTTCACCAAGTAGAAACAAGTTCCAATACCCCTAATCTGCACAAAAATATATTGAGGGCCGAAATCAGCGTTAAAATCCGAAAAGATGGTAATGTTCCAGGTTTTTACTGGTGAGGAAAGTAGTGTGAAGCCTCGCACCTTTGATTTTAATGTGATATTCTCTCAACGTCATTTGATAATGATTCCAATTGAACCTATTTTTATTAGAAATAAGTGGGTTTCTGAAAATGTTTGGTAAAACAATGCTACCCATAGGTGCTATATTGTTGATAATGATCTAACTCTAATAAAACTATTATATTATTTTTGTTCTCAGAAAGAAATAATAACACAGTTAAAAAATAGGTCTTCTGGTGCACTCCTAAAACATTTCATTTTGGCTTACTGTAGAAACATATCGATATATCGAGTATATCGGTATTTTCCCGATAATATCGATAGTGAATATCGACAGCATTCGATACTATCGATATTTTTCATTCGATATGCACCCCAATTACAATTGACATTGCGGAAAAACCTTGTGGTTCATATTTATGTTGTCAGGATGCAACCCAGAGGAAAGAACAGAATACTTCTTCTTAATACTTCTTCATCCAGAATTTGTTGGCTGACGTTTCCAACACAACACGCCTGTGTAGGTTTCCCATGTCTAAAACACGGACCAGGTATAATAATAATTTATTAAAGAGAACTTTCAATACCACCACTTGATAATATTATTATGCAAACAATAGATTCTTGGTGAAGTAGTATTTTTCTTCTTTCTCCGACAACGATAAACAAAGAGTGAATAGTTCGGAAATTAGGTCAATATATCGTACTTCACGAATGGAACTTATGAAATGAAATTCAAACGTCTAATTTCGTTTTGCTTCTTTCCTAACAGTCCGCCATTCTACCAGGAAATACGGAGAATTTTAATTAACAAAGCCGGAGATAAGTCAAATAGGTCGGAGTGGGAGGCTGTTGATGACTGATGGGACGGAAGAGTTGAAAGGTCATCAACCGAGTGGAAAATCTGCCGGGAATTATGAAAAACGTCAATCACTTTTGCAGACAACTGGAAACCTATCTTATTTGCTTTCAAATGACTATGAAGGAAGAGTCTACGTATTTGAGGAAGAAAGGATGAACCTAATGCAAAAACGACGGCTGAAAATTCTAATGATAAACAATTAAAAACCTGAATACTTAAGGAAAATTTCCCGTCGAAAATCTACTTACTTAGGCCACTATTCTTAACAGTGCCGGCTGTAATTTTATCCACATAGCTCACAGTGAATATATTGACCATAAAGAAGTGGTCTCCGCCGAACATTCGGAGACCTGGAAAATAACTTGTGTAATTAAGTTCAGCTTTTAGCGAATTTCCGAAGAAAATGAAGCTATTGCAATGGCTTCAAAATTTTTGTAATGCAAATTTTTGACAATTTTCTTTATGGAAATCCTTTTCAGACCATTCTAAAACGATTTCTGAAATTTAACACTTTTTCATATATAGGTATATATATATATATATGTGTCACTCTAGACCATCGGATCGAGGGATCGAGATAAAATTTAAAAAAAAAAAATCAAAAAAATTTTAAAATGTCAATAATATCAAAAGTAAGGATGAGTTCGTTGGGCAGAATTTATGGAGTACTCCAAGGGGAGTACTCCATAAACGTGTTTTTCGAGGTTTTTGGTGTGAAATACCCTAAACATAGGATATATTCGGAATCAGCGTGAAATTTCCTATAAGAATCACCCACAAAATCGGTTAAAATTATTCTTTGAAAATTCGCTCACCAACTCATGCTGCATGAATGAAACTTGTCGCATTTGTGCCTTTCAAACATCCAATATTTATCAATTATGGAACAATCTATCAAGTTGTTAGGGAGGAGAAGTAAGACTGCAATATAACACTACAAAGACTCAGAAATGTGTTGTATCGATTTTTTTGTGCACAACAAAAGGATCGATTAGTTGATTGATTGGTTGACCCTATACTAGCTCGGCTTCATTATTCATCAAAGCCGACACCGTAATTCTTTCAGACATAAATATAGGCGTAGATATTGATGATTGAAAGTGCTAGGGAGAGAGGCCAACTTTCCCCGTAATTATCCGTCAGGACGACCTTTCAATAAAAAGCACGCAACACGTCGGGATGATTAGGGAGAGTAATCAATGGCAAATAACCCTTCGACGAAATCAACATCGTTTCGAGAGAGACAGGTGGTTTGAAGCTATCGACGGGTTTATTGATGATCTCCAATGTTTGGACAGGGAAATCTCTGCTGCCCTTCGTGTTTCTGATTGCTTGATTATTTAATAAAGGCCAGCTCCATTCATTTCCTTATTAGGGAAACATTGTCTTCTTAAAGAAAAATGTTCTCCTCGCTCCGAATATTGGTATTTCCGTGATAAAATTTAATTAATTTCACATATAGAAGTAACGTCATAAACCTTGATTTGGTAACGTTCCGAAACTCATCGAAGCTACAATTATCTTAGTTCTATTCCTCAACTCTTCTGGAATTCGACTTGGTTATTGAATCAAATTGACGAAATCCCAAATGCAGGATTGATGTTGCAATTTCAATTTCCGCAATGCCAAAGGCATGCTTTCCAGACGGTTTTCAAAGACGTAAGTCGAACCATTCCAGTTATCTCACATCACCATTACGCACCCTGTAACTCAAAATGTTTCACTCATTCAAGTGATTTTTTTTAAATAAGCGAATTTTCAGAAATATCCAATAGGTAACTTTCTTGTTCGTTTTGTACAATTTTAGCCTATTTTTCAAGCAGATTTTAATCAACAACAAACTGTAGACGATTGCCTATTTTGTAAGCAATCAACCCAAATCATGATTCTATTCGTATTTGAACACAATAAATGAATAAATAATGGATTCATTTCCATTTTTTAAAAATCTAGAATTGCTTTTTGAGACATTTGTGTGATGGCAACTATCTCCCTCATAGATCAATGAACAAGATTTACATAAAAAGAAAACTCAAAAAAGTTGTTCAATTGCCCTATGGAGAGGATACCTGTAGCAGGTGCTGTGTGTCACAGAATAGAACCAATACCTGTATGGTACCTAAAACCCTCTCTTATCTAGCCTGTTCCAAATCAAACGAGTCTCCGAGCCTTCATTTCAGAGAAATTGACAAACACGCTTGTTGCAATCATAGAGACAAAAAGGGGTTGATAATCCTGGCCTGGACTTCTCATTCATCGAGAGAGCAAAACGCGATCGCTTGTTCCTCTTTTGATATCGCTAATGACTCACCGTCTACAATGTACGGGTCGGGTATGTCCCTTTTCGATATTACTCTGTCTCATTCGGAAGGTCAAAACGAATGCACTTGCAATGATGAATGACCATACAGTCACAATGGCAGATGTCCCATTGTCATCTTGTCACATGTTAGACAGGAGAGACGAGTCGAAAGCTTTTTCGTGTTTCCAAAGTTGTTTTTCAGTCTGGTTGAATTTTCGGGCCATCCGGGTTGGTTGAAAACACGGGATTTGACCCTTTGGTAGTAAGTAACTAAATTATGCACTAGGCAACAAAATTTGTCAAAAACCCTTGTATCATGCATCGATTGATTTCGTTCAAAGGGATGCCAGAGGATTGGTGGTTATTAATTTTGGGCTTATTGGTCTTAATTATTAGATTTAGAGGTCCCTGCAATTCCTTCTTCTGACAGCTTTGAATAGCAACGGAGTTTTACAACCTTGTTGCCAATCAATATCATAGAGAAATCAGCAACATCCAAAACTTGATTCACAATCAACAGGCATTAATACATAGTGACAGCTAATAGAATGATGATACACCGTCTGTTAAACTCCAAACGTAATAATTAAATAATTGGATTAAAATTCAAACAGAAAGTTGAATGAATATTAATTCATATTGAATCATATTTTTGATAGGGTACCTAACTTATACAGCTTTTCCCAGCCAAATTTAGAGTTTTCCCAACCATTTTTTTTTTTTCAATAAAATTTAGTTTTTAAATTTAAGGTATTTTCTATTATTATTATAAGGGATGCTAAACACCTTAAATTTTATTAAAAAAACTAAATTTGATTACTATGCTACAATTACATTTGAATGAGAAAAAACTAAATTTGACTTGGAAATGCAATAGAGGGCAGTCGATATAACGAACAAGGATGTAATAATTTTTCCCAATATATCGAATTAGGAGTTCATCGATATACCTACACTTGAAAATGACCGATCCCTTGATATTGTTATAATTATATGACGTTTAATGGCAATTTCTTTGGTTCCCACCTATTTGGTAATCGTTAAGTATATCGATGCTTCTCTACTCAAGAATACTTGGAGATATATCGAGGATTTAGTCCCATCGCGAGACCGATGGGCGCCAGGTGTGCAGAGACATTCGCGGCCACTAGCACTAAGAAAAGCTTGTTTGTTTATCAGTCGGTTATTGAACTCTCCTTTAATGATGTTTGGATGTGGAGGGATACGCCGAAATCACGGGAAAGAACCAGCTTGTCCAGTAGCTTCAAAGAATTTTGAAGGCATTGCAATAGCTTCATTTTCCTTGAAAATTCGCTAAAAATCTCGTGCATTCATTAGGCACGTAAGGATTGAGGAAGTAAGGAACTCAATGTTACATTCATTCAATCCCTATTTCATTCTCTGAAACAAAACATTGAACCTTCTGGAAAAAACTTTGAACACTGACAATTTAGAGAAAAAAACTATTTGCCTGACAAAAAACTGAATTAGTCGTCGTGAATTAGCAAAAGAATTCACGAAAGAAATGTTAGAATTAGTGAATAGAAAAAGCGTAAGTTTACGAAAAATCTATGTAGGTACCTTTTCCTTGACTAGTGGAGGCTGGAGGGTGAACTTTTCTTCTTAGTTTCAAATATAAAGTATTTAGGTATACTTTAATTTGTTTTAATAAAGTATAAAGTATTTTGAATGAAGATAAAGTAGGGTACTTTAAATTAAAGTATATCTGGCAACCCTACCTGCTTCCCAAGTTGTTCTTAATGTATCGAGGCGGTTGAGGAAATTCACAGTATTAATGGACGATTTTTGAATCACAATCCTATCCAATCAGTCGAAGCAATTTCATGTCACCTGTCTCGTCTACGGATGTAAGTCTGACAGCAACCTGCCACACAGGTGACGATGAGGCATTAGATTTCAACCGACGCATGTTATTCATCACATGAAACGGATGCGACGGTCGGCATAAAGCATGAGAGGATGAAGATCGGGTCTTGAATACCAATACCAGGAAGGCATTAGAATCCAACAAGAAAATGGGTCGCCCTTCCCCAACCGGAGGCACCCCTTTCCTCGGCGTCGGAGGCGGGTCCCACAGAGAAGAGATAGTGCCGAGATGAATGTCGCCCCGATGCAGATGAGATCCGAACAATTCCGTCCCTTCCTCCCGATCACCCATCGCGTTATTAGACAATATGAAAGACGTCTTGAATCGGCTCCCCCCCCCCCCCCCCCCCCCCCCCCCCCCCCTTCAAACCCTGTTTTCCGACCCTGGTTCCCATCCCTTTATAATCTTCATCCCTTCGACCGTTCACAACAAGAAGTAATTACCACCTAACTATCGACAACTTATCAAATTCATTCTCCCCCCCCACCCCGACAGTTACTTCGAGGACTTTTGTAATTTTCCGCTTCTACTTCAAGAACCGTCCTGTCCAAGAACATAACTTTTTCGTCCCTGCCAGTCACCAGTACGTTCGCAATTTTAATTCCTTTTTCGTCATTTTTCCATCGAATGATACTAATTGGAAAAGTTCTCCATAGAAGACTTCATACTCATATTAATTCATAACGAACTGTCAAAGGAAACTCACAAGCAATCTCATTCTCTATGGGATCTTTAGTTAGATTAGATTATAATGAATTGAATGATTGAGCTTCACTTGGATTTTCGTGGCAGACAGTAGTGAGGACCGTAGTTTTACCTAAGAAAATTGATAATTAAAACTCGTTAGTAATCGGAATAATTCGGGAAGGGGGAGCTAGTGTAAGCAGTTGAGGTCCTACAGTTCTACACGCAATCCCAGGTCCTTTTAGAAAATTTTCCATTATTTCGCTGATAAATTTAACTAAATTGGGTGTCAAACTACCTTCGCATTTCCTTGATGTCATCGTGTATTTAAGTCAAAAGGACGAATCACAGGTGTTCGTTGTGATGTATGTGACAATTATCCGAATTTCCGAAATTGAAATCGGGGGTCCGTTATACCTAAGACATAACACCCGCTGTACCTAAGGTCACATATCCGTTTTCGAAGGTGTCATTAGGTACACAGGGCGTAAATAGGTACAAAATTTTCAACGTTCAACGGTTTCAACGGTTCAACGGATTTTCAATTGATAGTTTTGATTCTAAAGTATAATTTTAAACTAATTTCGTTTACCAATTGCAATTTTAAGCGTTTTTTGCATGTTCCTTCTTATTTTTGTAGGTAGGTATACATAACCTGTCCGAAGGCACCTTTCTGGAGGGTGTTGTACCTAAGGGCAAGAAATGATTTTCGTAGAAAAAATAAATCACAAGTTCAGCTCTGTAATTTTAAAACGAGAAAAATGCACTCCAGAGATGTTATAGAATCTGAGAAAATGGTAAACTCCCAAAAACACCAATTATAAGGTTCCTAAACATGTAAAAAGTAAATAATGTGCGTTTGTTCAGCATGCTCCCGTAAAACTAGAGTGAATCCCTTGCCTAAATTTCGACTTATGTAACTTCAACTTTCGGAGTCTTGAGTAATTCTTTATTTCCCCTGGTACATGTTTCTGTGATATTTTGCCACCTCCATCGGCCAATTATTAGTTAGACATTGGGGATTCTCCAGACAGACAAGCCAGAGGATGCGTATTGATCAACCCATCAGTGATGCTGTCATTCATAATAAATTGTATTGCTAATGTTGTCCTTCATTATATCCCTAGTTTTTATAAGGTATTCGTTGTTAATCAATCTGAAATGTGGAACAGATGTTCACTTTGGTTGTACGAAGAATCGCTTTTACGTTTTGCTTGTTTAATAATTTGATGATTAATGATGATTATTACTTGATGGTTTGATTAGATGCAGTTGAATAAAACTACAGTGATGGAGGGATAATATACTAGGCAAAATGATGAATTATTCAAGACTCCGAAAATTACTTTCTAAAAGTTCCATTCATGCAGCATGAGTTGATGAGCGAATTTTCAAATAAATATTTTACCGATGTTTTGGGTGATTTTTGAAGGAAATTTTCCGCGGATTCCAAATGTACTACATGTTCCGATGTTCAAGATGGTAATTTACACTAAAGACCTCATAAAACACGTTTTTTGACCCTTAATTTTCAGAATTTGACCCCTTGGGGTAGATACTCCAAAAAATGTGGCCAACGAAATCATCTTTTCCTTTGTTATTATTGACATTTTTTTGGATTTTTTTTTAATATTGATCCCATTGTCAGATATTGGTTGTAGATAGTCGGGATTCAGTAAAAAAAAAGGTTTATTTGTTTATTTGTTAAAAATACGGGCGAGCCCAATTACAATTTGGTTGATAATAAAAATATAATGTATATAACAAGAGTTAACAAAAATAATAAAAATAATAATGTCTACCAGAATCACATAGCTAATATTAAGTCTATGGAAAGCGAAATTGAGTAGAGATTGGCTATTGGGGATTATTTAGTTATATAAAATGCTTTAATTCGGGATAAGGGAGAGGGGAAGAAATCAAGGTCTGTATGAGTCTGCAGCATCGCATTTACTTCACGGGGGATTCTGGACCACAGACCCCTTTGTGGTATAGATACTTTGTTGAGCTAAATGGAATTTAGCTTTTTTTTTTAATTTCGGTAAGGAATTACATCAATCCACTATATTTCTACGTTTCGGG
>JAEMON010000012.1:11757677-11794512 GCA_030264115.1 Lygus lineolaris
TTAACCATGGTTAAGGTGTTTTGGTGAAACTGGCCCTTAGGACCAACCGTTCGCTCCCTGTAAGGATTTAAGAGTTAAACGAAAAAAAGAGCAGAAACACGAGTGTGAATCGCAATTCTTCCCGAGTTGGCAAAATCTTCGTTCAAATATCAGCTTTTCAAACCACCGAACCAAGTTTGTTGTTTACTTTCAGAAACTTCCTTAGTTACTGAATTTCATTAAGAATGAATTATACAACTCCCCGATAATAGTAATTACAAGAAGGTACCTACTCATTGTCGCCAAGAGATGATTGTGAACCTCTCGGTAGGTGGGTATTTTATGTCAATAGGATCTTTGTAGATGGGCGATCTATACAGAAAATAATAAACCATTGTGTAATAATTTGCAGCGTTTTTACTAAAATTCTGAAGTCATTGCAATAGCTACATTTTCTTGGAAAATTCGCTAAAACCCAGATGCGAAGACTTCAACTAATAGACTAATAAACCTTCTAAAAAAACCATGGGGCATAGAAAAGGTTTTCTAGCCTCTTTACCATGAACATATCGAGATGGTTTGAGCTTCGAATAAAAAGGAGTCAGACGTACATCTTGTTATTAACGCATACCTAGTGACGTTTAGGACCTTATACGTCTCAATCCGTTAGGATAAGTCCAACATGGGACAAAAATCGTTTCCTGGTAGTGCCTTACATGTCAGCTTTTTCCCATTTCTATCCTATGTAAATATAATATTAGGATTATCGTAGGAGAGATTTAAGAATAAAATTTATTCTTAAAAATTTCTTAAGAATTTATATTTAATATAAATGAAAGATTCTTAGTGTTTCGGTCAGTACACAATTTTCGAATTGGATCGGAAGAGTTGGATCGGAATGGTTAATTTATTCACATGAGTACCTAGTTAACTGTAGATTTTTACGAAAATTAAGAAACCAATTTGGTCAATATTAACTTTCATTCATTGAATGCAAGTTTGAAAATGCATAACTGTTTCACCTGTTAAAGAAAAAAAAAACTCCTAGCTCCCTTAATTCGGACTTTCCTGTTTCCCTACATCAATGCGGCACCCTGCGGTATACATCTAGAAGTTTCAATTATGTGGATACATTCAACGTCATGTTTTGACGTCATTTCGAATTGCCAGCGCCGCCAACTCTTACGGATGATTAACTTGCTGCATACCGCTGTACATGGGGGAAAGTACAATATAGGTAGAATGCCAAGAATTACAAAAAAAAGTTTCAATAGTTGTGATTTGAGGTGTATATTTGTACCTACATCACATAGATCAGATTATCCTATATGAATAATGATAAAAATGATCTATCATCTATATTATTGTTAGATATTATTATTATTATTATTATCATCATCATCTTCATCAAAATGATCCATTTTTCATGTTCTCATTATTAAATCTAGTCATTCAGAGAGAAAAATTTCAGTATTTTTGCATTTTAGTTCCTAACTCAAGTAGTAATAATAATAATAATAATATGACAAGAGATTAATTCGGACTATTACCATTGTTATGGATTAAACAGCCTAAATCTCGGCTACCGGAGACTTTATAGGAACTCTTACTATCATAGCTTAGGACCAATGCGTTCAAAAAACGGATCACCTCCCCCTCCCCTAACTATTTTAGCGTTGCGCAGTTTTTCTCAGTTTTCTGAACCGATTGTCAACGGATTTTGTTGCAGTTAGCGGCATACTTCCTTTTTAATCATTCTCTCCAGGAGGATGAGGTGCCTTTATGCCAATTTGAATGTTTAAAAAAGGACTTGAAAAAGAGAGAAGAGAATTGAGGAAAAAGAGAATTGAATTATGGAAGAAGAATGGCGCAAACCGTAGGTATCAAAATCGGTCAACAATTGGGTGAGAAAAATGGGAAAAATGAATTACATCAGTTCCTTGTGTTAAATTTAATCATATCAAGGGGAAAGGACAGAACTGAACATAATGAAGAGTTTTGGAATAATACTTTATCTATCATCCTATCCCACTATACATCAAATGTAGGGCACAACCGACAAATAATATATTATGTAAGTTTAAGTAAAAAGGTACACAATTTATCTTCAATACAAAGTTTGAAAGAAGGTAACTGAGCCGTTGGAAGAGCCTGCTTATAGTTTCATTCCCTCGGAACGAATTTGAGGAATTTAAAACTGGCCCCTCTCCTCAATCAATGCTTATAATTATAACGATGATCTCAAATAATGATAACGCCCATCCCTAAAACTCCACAGCATCTTGCTCAAAGTTGAGACTTGTAATAAAAGTGTATCATAATATTGAAGTCAGAGAACGGATGTTGCGGATTATCCTCTGCAATTAAAATAATATCTTAGTCCAACTGATTATAGGATGAGCTTCAGGTTCGCGAGTCAATCTCTTGCTCTGGATACTCTACTCCAGTCCAGTCCAGTCCAGGGTATTCAGTCTCCTGCAAGAACTTTTGAAAGATGTGTGACAGTTGCGCTAGTTGTTGTTCCGAGCCCACGATATGATACATTATATATTTTGTAGATGAACAGCATAAAATCTGTACATGAAACCTAAGATTATTGTACATAGTTGTGAAGTATTATACATTGTATTTAAACGTTTTGTACATTATAAATTACACCTTTCAGGAAATTAATTTACGATTCCACTACCTACATAGCATGGTTTGAATAAATGGTTGTTCATTTCCAGGTACCGTTGGACCACAGAGACGGAAAGACTGTGAATGGTGGACGCCAACATAATAAGTGAGTCCGAGTATTCCATTGGTAGTTAATTCAAACCAGTTCTAGAATCCTTGAATCCAAACAATGCTCTACCAGAAAGCAAAACTAGAATCACATTGCAGTTTCTGGTTAAATAATCGACGAAGTTTTGGATTGCAGATCAACTCAAATTTTAAATGTGGAAGATTTATGGTCGGCTGCATGATCAATTATTTGTAGGTAAATAGTCGGGATTCACCCAGAAAAACCCTCACTTTAAAATCCCCCTCACTTGTTTTATTCATCGAAGTTCCGTTTAAATGAGGGAACTGCTTTATTTTTGAGACTTGAGGACTCCTTCTTTCTCATGAACAGGTTGCCTGAAGATGGGTCTTGTTTAGACCAGGAACGTCGATGAATAAAATAATGCTTTAGAGTGAGGGGTTTCCTGGCTAAATACCGAGTATTTACTACAAACAGCTAAAATTTGAGCTTATAAGCTACATTTAGATAGTACTTTTGGGTCAGTCCTGTAATAGGTACGCCAGCTGCATAATGAATGAAAGCTATATTCAAGAAGAATTCCCAAACTCAAATCACTATTGGTTCATAAGACGTTGTTGATCCTGAAGAAGAGGATGGCTAAAAGGGATATCCAATTGGCATTGTATTCAAGTTGCTATTTACTCGTAGTTTCTAAAAGTTTCATTTGCTTAAAATAGTCTTCATACTCGTCACTCCTCGGATCTTACTCTTCTTTCATCCCGGTATAGTTACGAGATGTCAAATATGAAGTTGGAATCCCATTCTGGAGGATTAAAAAATGAAGTAGGTATACCCACGAGGGAGCTTAGATATGTAGGCGAGTGGGGAGAGCCCAGGGGAAATCATGTTTGGATCATGTTGGTACCAATCACAAACACGAGTCCCATATTACTTATCTTCTATAAAATTCAACCTTATTCAACTCTTGAAACCAATGTAGACATTTTGATAACCTATATTATCCCTTCATAGACCGCAATGTAATCACACAATAAAAAAGTCAGCCTAGTTGGGTGGGCAGCAGAACGAGTATATCTAAGAGTACTATTCACCTCGTCGTAATGGTGTACAAATATCCTTCAACCAAAAAGTTCACCAAAATTGCTTTCGTATTTCTATAAAGCCAATATTTCATCTAGGAGGACGAGGTAACTCGAAAACAGCGAGAGGCTTCTGAATATTGAATGAAAACCTCGATGAACTTTCCCGCCCAAGAAATTCTCGCTCCAATTCTTCAGCCGTCCTTTCCTTTAATACGAATTTCAATTCCTCCGAGAATATGAGGTATTCAATGAATTTTCCAGATTTCCCGAAAGTAGGAATACATGTGTGAATAAACTTATAGGATCTTACTGTTTGCTGAGAGTGAAACAGGTCCTCACAAAGGCAACCTCCTTTATTGTCAAATCAAAAGTTCAGTGTGTTCAAATATAAAAGCGAAAGAATGATTCACAATGGTGAATGATGCTGATGAATGGAGGTTTTTTCTCGACAGTCATATAAATATGAATTAATACGAGTACTTGTAAAGGGTCATGTAGTAGACCTAATCTATTTGGAACAATAAATTGGGGTAGTAACGAACATCCTTCTGCAAGTTGAGCCGCTATTATTCACCATTTTCTAGGGGTCTTCAGTAAGCCACAACTTCCCCAAATGAATCCAAAGTAAGTCGGTATCAATAAAATATTGTTACCTATTAACTATTGGGGCAGGTTAACTTATAACAGAATTTAAGTAAGTTTTTGTTCAAATAATAATTTTGACTATGTTCTTAATTACCGAGATCGTGAATTACGAATAGGTTTAACCAATTATCATTCTGAGGCTCAACTGTTTGTATGTAACATTGACATTCCTACCGTGAACATCGAACTTCCAAAATATCCTCAGCAGGACTAGTATAAGTAATAACATATTATAGAGTATTATTCAATTATCAATAATAATAATATTTCATACTTATATTGTGGTTCAAACCTGTATTGGTACCATTCAGTCCCACGGCGGTACCGAAATCGAAAATTGTTTGTAATGCGATTCCGCTCCCATAGAATTAAATGTATATCCCCTTTCAGCAACTCTTTATTATTTACGACCTTTGAGAGTGACGTACTCCAATAATACATTAGTAAATATAGAAGATCCAACAATAACATATCACTGAACTGAGTACTTAGATAATTTTTTGTAATGGAAAGAATTTAAAATTGTCTACTTGGTTCAGTTATTTGTTGTTGTACGACCTGATACGATTACTAATGGGTTGGCATTTCTTTCTATAGAATTATCGAGCGTAGAGACCATCCAGGACACTGATCTGTGCAGAAGGTCATACAACAAATAATTATCATTAATAGCCTTTTTGGATCACAATGGACTTCGTTTACCCTCAATGTAGAGATCGATGCCAAGAATTCGACTCATTCTTCCTATCCATCATGGGTTATTAATATCGCTCGCCTCCTTCCCCTGATCTCTACTTCTTTCTTCCACGATGTTATCTCTAGCAAGCTGCAACGTTTCAACAAACAACCCGAGGAGGCCCACTTTTTTCGGCAGATTTACGCGTTTATAGCAAATATTTACGCTAGTAGTGACATCAGAGGCTCTCACGCGGGGCTGGTCAACAAATAAAACGGCTCTGTTGTTCGGATGATTTCCATTTGGCGTTTAATACCCTTCCGCATTATGTTGGTGAATTTTCATTTTAGCCAAAATAGCCTGGGTAGTCAAGTTGGGTCTACTTATTCATATGTGTATACCTGTTTTACCAAAGCTGTTTTATACTACTGTTTTTTAAAAGCCAGGGTCAAATTTGTTTGACAAAAAAAAAAGTTTTCTAACAAAAATTGTTTATTGTTCTACACAATACAACGGATCGATTAAAAAACAAAAAAGTTTGTAAAAATTCGAACGGGAAGTGGGTAAAAAAATTGTTGAAGTGACCAAGGTCGGCGTACAACAGTAGATGCCAAAACAAAAAGCATGGAAGAACAACACCATTCCATAACAAACAACAATTTATGGAGGTCCAAAAATATGTTGTATTATTCTTCTTGTATTATTATTAAAAGTTGCTTGTATTATTCTTCTTCAGATTCTACTTTTATTGTCTTCATCATGATCATGCCAGACATAGTCGGTCTCATAGCAACAAGGAGAGAGTTTGAAAAGTTACGAGCCCAATATAAGACTTCACGACATGAACATCGTTCACTTTCAGAAAATCTCGTTTCCCAAAAAATCACGTTTTTTGGCACTTAAGTATGTTTCTTTTTCTCTGATTCTTCTCAACCGAGCGCCTCGATTTTTTTTCAAAGGTACATCGATACCTCATAACCCAATGCTACCGTGGGTTTCGCGTATTTTTTACAAAAACATTATTGAAATTCTGTCCGTGTCCTAGGCTTAGAAGCCTGCATTTGGACGTTTTTTCATCAACCTCCAAAAATTCATTTCTCCATTTCATAGTACCGGGATTTCCATGGCCACGTTTTTAGAGAACTGTACGCTTGGTAATATAAAAAAATTACTGACGACACCCTTTTCAACATTAGGTACTTCCCGCCAAATTACAAATTTTTACTGAAACGTAAAAAGAAAGTAAAAATTTGCATTTCGGAGGACAAAATTTTGTTTCTCTATTTCTTGAACGAATACATAGGTAGCTTCCTACTTTCGGTAGTGAGGAAGCAAAACGGGAAACTAAAAAGGCCTATATTTTTTAAATGCGCCACATTAAGAATTGTTGACACAAATTTGAACCTAAATTCGTTTTCTGTCCCTTATTTTCAAAATTTGACCCGTTAGAGAACTCCAAACGAGTATCAACGCTTCACGCTGATACATTGTGACATGAATAGGTCTTTTTGCACTGAGTAGGTGGTCCGAACGCCACGTCCATTTCACAATGTACGAGTATACGCGTAAAGTAATATAGACATTGTTTGTTAGAAGAAAAACACGGGTTTATCTAAAGGAAAAATGGAGTGTTAAATAGAAGTTTTCGTTCCGTATCAGCCTGACGACGTTTCCAGTCATTCAGACTTGGAAAAGTTCAGAAATTTCGGGCCGCGAAGATAGAAAAAAAAACAATGCTTCCGCTACCTTGGTAGACTCGGACGCAATAATGGTAAACCAAATAAATGAAAATGAAAAAAATAAAAATGAGAGAAAAGAAAGCGAGAGGGAATAAGAAAAGGGAAAGCATCAGGAGAAGGTTGGGATCTCCCAACATGCATAACTTGTAGTTCCCATACTCTAAAATTCCGAGTGTTTTGAAAAGTTCATAAAAGTTTGATTTCTCCCAAGTAACGGTTCAAACAAGTTTGATTTCGCCCAAGTAAGGGGCCAGTCCGGCTTGTATTATCTCAACTTGGATTACTTAATTTTTCAAAACTCTCAACTTTTCGCTGCTTTTTCGACTTGGAAAAGTTGGGAAATTTTGGGCCGTGAAGATGGAAAAAATAATAGTAAAAAAAAGTTAGAATTACCTATGAAACCATGTCAAACATAGTAACGCTTTTGACGGGACAGAATTTTGGATTAACCCCAGGGAAAAGACATATGCATGTAAAAAAAAAAGAAAAATCAAGGCGAAAGGTTTAGTACAGCTCGAGAAAAAGGAACATGAAGATTATTACCCTTTTTTCAAAAGGGTACTAGTATAGTATTAGGGTATAGGTAGTAGTATAGTATTAGGTAGTAGGTATAGTATTAGGTAGTAGTATAGTACTAGTATAGTATTAGGGTATAGGGTATAGTAGTATAGTATTAGGGTATTAGGGTATAGGGTACTAGTATAGTATAGTATTTCAAAATTTGACCCTGCCTACTGCATAGATAGGATAGGTAAGTAGATACTGCATGTATCTACTTACATTTGAGCCGAGCAACGGCTTGAAACGTTGCTCTTAAACATTATTGGAGTTGACTAATGAGTTTCATGTTAGAACACACTTGGTTAAATATTGATTATCTGTCTTAATAAACTAACCATACAACCGAGATCGACAAGTTGCAGTTTTTTAAACATTGGTTTCAGAATGAGCGAGTCGTCCGACTACCGGGAGAGAGGTGGAGGACACCACGAATCGGGTCCACATATCGGCATCTACGGTTGGAGGAAGAGATGTCTGTACCTGCTCATCCTCACCCTTTTAGTCCTGGTCATTCTCAACCTCGCACTCACCCTCTGGGTGCTTAAAGTTATGGAGTTCAATACGGTAAGTAATCACGTCCATTAGAGTTCCTAGTAGATAAGGTCGCCACACAATAAGGTTTTCTGTATCGTGGGCCGATAAGGCGAGCAAATCAGATGTTAACCAGAAATGAGAGAAAATTAACTGTATCTTGAGGTGACACAAAATTTCTCTGTATCTAGAAGTGGATAAAAACGTCAGGAATGAGCTCTGGAGTTTCAAAAATTCGTAATTTTCTTGACTATTGAAGAATTCCCCACATAAATAGGTAGGTAGGTACTAACTTCCTTGGATAGGGATGTGTTTGTCCAACCAATTCAACAACTACCTAACTCTTGGATTACCTACTTTACAATTATTATTTACCTACTATTACCTACTTTTTACATGAATTTATGTTTTTCGTGTTAAATGATTGGGTTGGGGATTCATTGTTTACAATAAATTAACTACGGTAACTAGTACATTTCATAAATTCGTAATTTTCTTGACTATTGAAGTATCCCCACATAAATAGGTAGGTAGGTACCAACTATACTACTATAACTACTATCGATGATGAGGCAGGCCGTATTGCAGCACTAGGAACTCTCTATTGGCGATAAAAATTGATTGTGAAAGTTAGCAGAAGGGCATAACTAGTAGATTTTGGCGCCTGATGTGAAGTTTCTGAGTAATATAATGAGAAATAGATCAACGTTATCGATTGAATGATTTAATGTCGGAAATATAACTCTGGAGACCTGTACAAAGGTGTCTTAAACGTATATGAACGTATATCCAAATCACGTGTTGGTCTAATCTTTTGTACCTACCACCCGGATGGCCGATGGCCGACCGTCATGGCAACAAGGATATCGCTTATCGAGTATTCGGAATGCCTGAAGCATCTTATGAAAATTTGAGAATCGGTCACGGACGAGCTATCGATCAATTAATCATACTTCATTCGCGGCTGTTCCGAGTTAGGGAGGCCACGTTATCCAAGGGATCTCACGTTGATCCGGTGTGGAACAGAGGTCCACAGCTGGCCCCAGATTTATTAGTTATACTCGGCCTCCACAATCACGAACTATTGGAGGTCGGTAGAGTCTGGCTTGCTCGTGATCGTGGTTCAGGGGCAGATAGCACGAGTTCAGACACTACGATTTCCGAAAATAGTGTTGTACAGGGTTAGTGCTGTAAAATCTGAACTTACAAGGTGATAAATTCCGGTTTAACCCACTTACCTTATCTCCCCCAAGAACCCTGTTACTACTCATATTTGCTACAATTTTGGTGCGTTCACCATCGACATATGATTGGTCTGTGTTTTTTTTTTTTTTTTTAACATTTTAATTTTCCCCACTCAAAAAATTGAAGGTTAACCCGTTAAACCACCAAAATGGTCTGTAGAGTTTCCGGTGTTGACTGTCATGATAGTGCATCGTGATAGTAACCACTAAAAAACTGTATAGCCTCGTCGAAAGTATAATGCACCGGGGGTATAATGAGATTTCCCAAAATACCTTCTGTATCGGCCCTCAAAATGGCTCCCCCAAAATGGCATCCCCAATGGGACCTAAAATGAGACCCAATGGAAACCAAAATGGAAACCCAATGGAAACCCAATGGAAACCCAAATGGAACCCAAAATGGAAACTATAATGCACTGGGGGTTATAATGAGATTTCCCAAAATACTGTCTCGACCCCCAAAATGGTTTCCCCAAAATAGCTGTCTCGACCTAAATCAAACGTAGAAGAAGTTCTTGATCCTTCCAAAGGAGCTTGGTCATCAAATCACTGTTCATTTCTTCATGAGAATGAATTAACCAGCCTCTGCTGTTATGGTCACTGCCGAGTCAGTGATATGCTTCATATTAACTTAGTTTGATGTACACCTACTTGTACAAATCCTGAGTCAGATAAAGGATAGAGCGTATATATACCTACTTGATACTATAAAGCTTAATAATCCAACCGCTTGCAAAGTTGTAGCCATTTTCTTTTTTATCCTTGTACCCCAAGAAAAGATGAATGCTTCATGATATTGGTTCGATCATAATCATGAACAATAACCCGTTATAACATGAAAAATAGTCAGTTTTGACGGTTAAAGACAGAATGGGGCCGGCTCCTCCAGACAGGGATGAAAAGAGATGCTCCTTTTGTGTGATACGATATTGGGAGGGAAAAGGCGACCGTTTACATTCGGTAGCTAACATCATACATCACCTGCAAGGGCAGAACGGTTTTATTAAAATATCCGTTGGGAAGGTTGATATATGCACATTCCAGGGGCAGAAGGGCGGAGGAAGTCTTCAAACTAGCTAGGAATTTCTTGGGCACATCCCTACCTAATATTAAGGCGGTCGCGCTTGATATATGGGCACTTTCCTTTGGCTTCCACCAAAATCCATAGTTTACCTGGCTTTATAGTAAATTGAGTTGACACTTCAAACATTTCGACTGGATGATTTGAAACCAAGAAGTCTTACAAGCAGTTGTTGTTTGTTACCTCCCTTGTAGTTTCTTTCAATGATTGACTCGTAAAAACATATTGGTAACTTATTAAGTATAATAAATAAAAATGTCGTTTCTTGTTCTGTCTATTTTTCGCTTGGCCAGCTTCAATTATCGACTTCGATCTTCGATTGTCATCTCCCATAGTAGTGTAGAATGATAAGCCTTAGATAACAGCCTTTTGAAATTGGAAAATTTTTGTATTAGAGCTGTTTCTTTTGAGCGTACACAATGAATTTCGAATAGAGAGTAGACAAAAGGATTGCCATTTCGAAATGTGTGAATCGTAAAACAAAAAATCTGGATACCTATCTCTGATCATTTAATAAATCATGTCCCTACCTATATAACTATATCTTAAGGATACTGTTAATATTGATCAGAGGTATGTCGAGTGAAAGTAAATTCTTGTTTTCTAAAAAATTGTCCCGTCATGTTCTCCTAGCTTCTGAAGGCATGAAAAAAAAGATTAAAAAAAAAAAAAATCAATATGAGGAAACTAATTTTATGTGAATGATCTTAGAATTAGAAGTGGTGAAAATGATCTTGAAATATTAACAATAAATGAGGCCATGTTCCCCTCTAACTTCCACCTTATGTTGCTATCCTAATGAACGTAATATGATCTCTATGCATGTACGAAAAGACCAGTACGTAATGACAACCTTAAGGTACCTAGTAGATATTTATTTGAAACTGGGAAACCAGGTCAAAATCTGTTAGCTGCCCCCAACGCTTTAAACTTTTTCCATAGACTCTAATCTGTTTAATACGATGTTTTACCATCACTAGATGGTTTATCAATTAGAATGAAAACATTTTAAGGTATTCCGGTCAGTATTGTTATCACTCTTATCTTATCTGTCTCGGACAAGCAGATACCGGCTCGCCTTTCATTGGCATCTTCCACTACCGTCAATGGTTTTACCATTATCTAGATGGTTTATCAATCAATCTAATCTGTTTTACAATTTATGTGTGATTTATTTGTTAATTTTGCTACAATATATATCATTTAAAGTTTGTCTTTTTTGTTATTGATTACCTACAGTTTCGAATTTCAAGTCATACAGGTCTAATTAAGAAAATTAGAATTGAGGGCAGCTAACAGATTTTGACCGGAAACCAATTTATCAACAAAGATGAATAAATTCTGCTAATTCTCTTTTTCAAAAGTTACTGTCTTGGCAGTGCCCACCTTGCCTATCCTGACCAGATGTCTCTGGGTAAACAATGGTCGAAATCTTAAGAACAGGGCATTCTCACCTTCGGAATAAAATCATTGTTTACTAACATGGTTCTTTAAAACAATTTCAATGCAAGATAAGGCACCAACAAGCATGAAAACAATTTCTGCAAAATGGTGAGCTTGCAACCTCGAGTTTGAACTTTTACGCCTGACACAGGGCTTGCATTTACTGTGGGGCTTATATCTGAGTCAGAGGAAATTTGAGAACAGAATTAGTAAGGTCCAAGATCTTGGTCGTGGTCGTTATGGACCAAGTTGCAAGGGTCCTATTATATTAACTTTTGCTGATTTGGTGATAAGCCCCAAATAATTGCCCCAAATAGTGCCCCAAATAATTGAAAGGACATAATCAATCAATACCTTGACGAGCGGTGCAAGAAATGCCAAATAGGGGTCTTGCATATAATATCTCGCATTCCGTCCGAACGCTCTTTCCACTCTTCTAAATCATATTTAGGTAGGTACTTACTACAGTGTGATTCGTAATTTACAGGAGTAAACATTTACAAGGAACTCCCGAGTTTTCCACCAAAACAAGACATGACCATAGTCATGATGTGGACGTTTTCCAGTTAGAGACAAGAAAATGCTTGTGAAAAACTGTTTTGAAATCGGTCCTATTACGGGGAATTTTAGTTTTCAAAGTTTAGTTTCGTTAATTTCTGAATGTTGGCTGGAATTATCGAAAGGATCAGTACCTAACAGGTTCTTATAACCTAGAGTCAGAGGAAAATACGTTTTTCTGAGAGGAGAAAAATTCCATTGTTCCCATTGCAACAATGGGATTCTGCGTCAGGGGTGGATGGAGGGAAATGAAATAATGGTTCAAAATGAGGCACTCATTAAAACTCTCCAGCAAAATGGGCTTGGCAGGATAGGAAGGGGGTTGAGGCCTTAAGGCGGAATCTCCCTTTAAAGGAGGGAGACTCAAAACTATGGTGATTATTGTTTTAAAGAGGTTGCTGGTGGGGAGGTGGGATAAATGGGGAGAGAGGGTAAGGATTTTCGACTCATTAGTGGATGAAAATGGCTAGACCATTCGTCATGCCTCTCCCGTTCTTAAATGAAAAGGGGAAGAACAGCCGCATTTACACCGGTCAAGTATACGGTCATACAATATTTAGGTAGGTCCTACAATAAAGTTGAGGCTGCACAATCAGAATTTGGCTCCAGATGTGAACAGGGAAATGGCCATATTGCCTAAGGAAGAGGCTTTAGGAATATTAAAGGAAAGCCAGTAAGCAGGCTATTGCTTGGTGCCATCAGTCTCCAAAAAACGTTATTGGCGGCAATTTTAACTGGTAGGGCCTAGAGTTGGGTATTCTACGTGGATCATGATTTTTCCCGTAACAAAGGATTCGCGTTATGATAATTGAAATCTGAAAAAAAAAAAAAAACAGAAAATACATAGATAACTATGTAGAAAAATAATTTTTTTTTGGTCCAAATCAGTTGAGCCGTTCAGGATTTGACCATGGAGGGCGATAGATGTGTTAAGGCCGACTACGGGGGTCGTCCGAAGGGTCAATTGAACATGAAATTTCACGTTGATTCCAAATACGCAATAAAAACTTCTAAAAAAGTACTTACTCATTTCCAAGGTCCGTTTCCGCTGATACCAATAGAGCCTACCCGTATTTTCCAGTCAAAAATATTATTTCGCTTATCTAAAATGTATACAGTCTGCTTCAGAAGGGATTTGAATATCGGTGGATTAATTGGTTGTTTAATTTGAACACCCCTATTCACGAAAAAACAGAGATATTCCCGTACACTCAATATGTCGAAGTGGACCAAAAAAAAACGTTTAAAAAAGTCTGCCAATTTGGGTGGGCAGTATAGCTTCCTCACTTATAGAACATGGACGTCTAGAATCAGTTAGTGAACATTTAGGCAAAATTGGTAGAATAGTTCCGGAGTTGTGCTAATTATAATAAATTCAAGTTTGCGCATGCTCAGTAGCCACCACTCATCCGATTGTGGCGAATCTCATAGATGATTGTTTTGGAGTCGCAGACCTCAACTACACAGCCAAATCGGTCGATTAGGAACTGAGAAATCGTAGTTTTAGGAAATTCACGTTTGCGCATGCGCACACACTACTAGTGGTCCAATGGCGATGGAACTCATGGGGGACTGTCTAGAGTCCTACCCGCGTGATCTCTGAAAATGTCAGAGACAACAAATTTCAAGTTTGTATGCTTGCGCAGTAGTTATTACTGATCCAATCGTGACGAAATTCATAGGTCATTGTTTTCGAGTAGCCCCAAAATACCTTGAAAATTAGAGCGAAAAAGGTTAATTCGGAACTGAGATACCGGGGTTTCATGGCGATGAAATTGATAGGAAACCGTCAAGGGACTGACCCGCACAATCCGTGAAAATTTTATCGAATTCCGACCACCACGTTGTATAGTTTTGCCTGGGACAAGGAATTTACCGACAGACTGACAGACAAATAGACACGTAACCGAATTTTTTTCAGAAAGGTCTGAAACGTAAAAAGCAAGTGGACATTTAGATTTTGGAGGAAAACATATTTTTTTTAATTCCTTGCACGACTAGATAGCTTCTTTACCTTCAGATTTCTAAATGACTTGAGATGCCGAAAAGCAATGCAATGTAATCAACATTAATTATAGTCAGTTGTGAGGTGATTTGACTCTGACTCACCTCAACGATTTCTTACAGAGTGATTACCTATTCATTCTGATAATATGCGATATGAATATATTAAACGTGTTGTCTCAATTATACCTGCATACTCAGATATAGAGCTGGTAGAGGTGGTGTTTGTAAGGTGACACAATAAATACCTATGGTATTAGTTTATTAAATCACAAGTTGTTAGGGTCGGATTCTAGCGAATGGTGGATTTTAAGGATTGAACCGCAAGGGTAAGGAGATGGTCAGTTATTTGTATAATATCAAATCGACTTTCGTGAACCCGTCAGAGGTGAGGGGGGGAGCGATCATGTATGTGATTCGGTAACAGTCACCTGGTCACTATCTTACACAGTTCATTCTACTTTTACGACTTAACCACTGATATTAGGTAGTTGCTACTTTACTCACTACTTCGCCTGATGATGAGAACGAGTTGATTTAGGTTCGTTCGGCCAGACAATTATCTTAGGCCCACAGAGCTCCAAGACCGGGTTGGACACCTTGAGCGGGGCTAAGAGAGACGTACTGCTTCCGGGCGGTATATTGCAGGTTTACGTCATTATTAATGACCCCCGACTCTCTAGTAATTAACCTATTAGTCACTCCAATATAGTTGTAACGATCTCTAGAACAATAACTCCACCTTATGTGGTTTTGCGAGTCTGTACTCTCCTCTGATTTACTGCGTATACTCGGAGATTGCTTTCCTTATTGAGAAAGAGGCTGGCTGGATTTTGGAAAGTAGATCAATCTTTGAAAGTGAGAACTTTTGAATAGTGAGTCTTGCACGAAGCTTTCTCATATTCATAGTCCATTATTGGTACAGTTGGGTGAGTTGGAAGATTGATTCCAGGCCGTCCACAGTTTTTCATTTCTTTGTTAGATTTAAGCGCTTTCGTTTACAGCATCATCAGGGTTTTAAAATTTTTTGAGTATTGCTTATACTGTTGTAGTACCTATAGTTCTTAGTATATCTTAGTATATAGTCTTATTGTTTTTGTTTTTTTTGCCGCATACTTTGCTTCCTCACCTCCGCCTTAATGGGTTTTAGAACTTTTACATTAGGTACTTTCCCCCCCAAGTTTCCTGCTCCTTCTTCCCTCACTTTTACTGCAACTATTTTGGTGTGTCCCCCATACCTGGCTTATACCTTTAAGTTGCAGGAAAAGTGAGGGAACAAGGAGCAGGAAACTTGGGGGAAAAATGACCTAATGTCAAAGTTCTAAAACCCATTAAGGCCTAGGTGAGGAAGCAAAGTATGCAGCTACAAAAACATCCATTAAGACAACTTTACTACAACAGAATAAGCAATACTCTTTATATTAAAAAACCCTGACGGTGCTGTAAGCGAAAGCGCTTAAATAAGGAAACCGAAAACAGAGGATGGCCTGGAATTAAGTAGGTAGGTAATTGAATATTTTGATAGACGTGTTTGTTGCAAGGGCCAAATTTAATATCTCGTCAACCAATAGATTTTGGAAAGTGATTTTAAACGAGAGGTCAGTGGAATTTTATCATCTTGTTTCTAGGAGTGATAGCATACAGATTATACCGTGATCTTATCTTAGGTATACTTTATTGCACCCACAGCTTTGCATAGCAAGCACATAAAATATGAACTTATCTACAACAGTACTTACCTATATATAATACTGTTCGAAATTCTGCCGCTCAAAAGGTTGTGGACTAATAAAAACTGGCTTCTAAAGAGGTCTTTTAACAACGGCTAGCGTAAAAACGGTCTTGATTACCCGTCACGACAGCACTATCCTCGTTTAGGTCTGTTTTCCTTCCGCATCTCTCTCATCCAACAACCATCATAATAACCCGCTTTACTGCAGAAAGTAAGGACTCTCAGAGGTTTTCCGGTCACGGCAATCTTTTTGGTTGAAGCCCAGGGGGAATGATTTAGTCCTACCATGGGCCAGAAAGAGAAACTGAATCTGTCGCAAAAGTTAATTTTGACATATTACTATAATCAGTGTTGCAATCAAAGTTGATTGTACTATTCTACTTGTATGAAGAAATAGTGAATCAGTTGACAAGGAGTAGAGAGGTATGAGCTACATTTTAATAACTAAATAAGTTAAGTTTTGGGATAAGTATGTGCAACCTATGCGTACCTGCCCAACCAAATGGAAGCCAGTGTTAGTATCATGCCAATCCATGCCATACTGGTGTAGGCACTCAACACCAGTCCACTAACTTGATGCAACCATGACTGGATGTCTCCAGTTGTTCGAGTCGTGAAATAAAAGTATATCAGTCGTGAACTATTGGAACGAGTTATAATTATGCTTAGCCATGCTAATAAAGCACGAATGAATGTTTTATCTCCAAAATTCCAAACAACCTAGGAAACCCAAAAACGCGCAACTTATGTTTGATAGCAACATTGTATGTAGTGGAAACACTACAGGATTCCCCCTCATACTGCTGCCAGATAGGCTGGGTTCAACATATCGATGGAGACTGTCTTGAATCCTGCCGCAGTCTCTATTCGAACGTATTCTCACGTCCCCTGATCACCTTGTATGGTCCTTCATACGGTCGCCAGCTGATACGAGATCTCTAGTAACGTAAATATGGGATGATTGACTTATTGTTGGAGGCACCATTTGTATTTCCACTTGAGCTTTGAGTAGCTCCCCGTACGTTGATGACCTCATACTCCCAACTCTTCAATAAAATCCCCAGGGAGCCTTATTGGGGGCCCGTAGACTAAATCGGCCGGCACTGTGGTCCTTAGTCCTAAAAGGATTGTTGTTCAGGCACTCTACCCTTTCTTTTAGAGTCCCGTACGATCTCTCCAGTTAGCCCATCAGCTTGCGGCTGGTAAGCTGTAGTGCGGATGTTACGATTCTCACCTTCGCCCAAAGTTCTTACATCAGCTAATCAATTCTACTTGTTTCGGAGTTGACTGCTTGACGGACGAGAGGTTACGTCGGGGTCACCAAATGTCGCGTGAACTATAATGGAAGGAGTTATAATATACTTAGCTGAGCTAACAAAGCATAAACTCTGAATCACAGAACACGAATTCCCAAAATTCTAAACAACCTAGAAACCCAAAAATGTGCAACTGATGTTTGATAGCAACATTGTATGTAGTGGAAACAGTACAGTATCCATCACTCTCGATCCAATTCGGGAACAAACGGTGGATCAATCTACACAATATGAGTGATTATTACACGATACGAGCATGCTGGTGCACGTTGAATAAGATGTTGAACAGGTTCCGTTGCGGATTCTCTTGGTTCTGATAATTAGTGCTGGATCAGCTTTATGAATATAATGTGAATGCACAAAGAAGGTTGTCCACAGTGTTAAAGAAATTGAAAATGTTCCTTTTCATTGCAGGAAGGGATGGGGAACGTCAGGATAGTGGAAGGCGGACTGGAGGTGACTGGTCAGAGCTACATCCTCGGAAACTTGGTGGCCACCAGCATTCATTCCCGTCTGGGACATCCCATCCTTCTCCGAGGCTCTCACAACATCACGCTTACAACCGAACACTATGCGCACAACACACTAACCTTAGGTAAATATTTTCGAAATAAAGATGTACCTAAAGTGTTTACATCAAGAAAGAAGAGGTATAGCCCTATAACAGTAGTACAGATATTAGGTAAGTCAATAGCTTTCAACGAAAACCCTTTCAAGAGTCGAACTTCTTAGAAAGCTGCATGGTTCCCAATTCCAACCAACAAAACTCGAAGGAAAAATAAGTACGCATCCTCAATCCAGGCTCAAGAAAGGCAAACACAAAGCAAAAAAAGCAAACACAGGCTCATGCAAGCAAAAAAAATAATAATAATAAATAAAAAAAATAATAATAATAATTTAAAAAAAAATGAACGGAATGAGGAGTTTGAATCTAAAATGTAGTACTGACAAAATCTACTATCTGACACCGTAGTCAGTTCCTGAAGGTTTGATAAGCTTGACATAGTTAGGTAATACGAAAGATCTTTTTATAGGTAATCAAGAAATTTAGTGATCGTTATCACGTGATAATAATGTTATCGATCTCAATCATTGGGAAGGTCCTACTGATCAATGGAACCTGGCCTTTTCTATACAGATGGGTGATCTAATATATACCAACTGACAAATAATGAACCGGTGTGTACCTAACATTTTGCAGCTATCTTTTCTAAGTCATTTAGACATTATATTGAATTGTGGGCCTTCATCCATTTTTTAAGTGAATTTTCAACATCACATTACGCTTCTCTTAATTTTGATTTACATTTAAAGATGAGATGTTTTATTTCTTGGAATTTCGGGATACCTGTTCCATGAGTATAGGTTGTATTTTCACAAAAATGGATTACATCCAGTGTTTTGAGACAAAATACACGGAGATCGGGAGATGTAAAGGCGATTGACATTGAGGTACTGTAATTCCTCTATACTAAACTCGGTGATATTTTTCAAGCCTATTGTGGATCATATTGCACTGACACGTTTAATAGGAACTTTATCACTTATTCCAGCCTGAGAAGAATCGGATTGCACTCATGAAATAACGATAAAAAATTGAACTGCCGAAGACGAATTGCATTGTACTCATGAGATAACGATGAAAATAGAACTAGTTGGCACTCATATTATTGATGACAGCCGGAGTTCAATTTGAAACCTTCACTCATGCAAGTTCGTATATCGATTGCTTCATTGATAATCAGGTCGATGAAAGTAGGTCTTATAGTGTGACCTACTATAAGCAGATTTTCGAAAGACCAATCACTTTCTAGCTTCATTGGAATTGTAAACCGATTTTGAACCCATACAAAATGAAGCAATCAATATGAAGAAAGATGGACAGACGTTGAGCAGAACCGAAATTACGTATATTATCCGAGGTACTCTTGAAAATATTCACAAAGTTTTGCATCATTCAAAGCTTTACCGAGACTGTTGTATATCGCCTTTTGAATGCTCGCCGTGATTTCTACTTGGTTGCCTTGTATGAGACCGCTGAGGAACACATCCGTCATTACGTTTGGAGGTTCAGTTCCTGTTGCGACTACGACGTCCGAAAATATGGTGATGGATGACTTTTGTACCTTGGAAGTACAGCTGGATGATTGACCTGTAACACATTATGTATAGTTTTAAAGCCCCATTTGAGAGTTGATAGGAGGGCAACACTGTTAGTCTCCCATACCCACAATTTCCTGAGTGGGGCATTCAGATAATTATGTCATCAATGTGGATTAACGTAATTATTTCCTCGTACAACCTTTAAATTGGGTCATAAATGCACGTCATTAATCCGGATTGATCCATCAATAAAAATGATAATAAAAGGCCCGTCATTTCATTCAGTAATTATTATTCCATAATAAAAGGGCAGTCATAATAAAAGGCCCTCTGCATCGATCTTGAGTTTATTCCGCGAAGGTTCTAGAAATGTAAATGAAGCAATTTTCGTGGACCGAGAACATGATATTCACTACCTTTTGCACATGCACATAAAAATAAAAAAGGCTGTGGATACCTCTCATTATCTCGTATTCTAACATTTGGTTCCAGTAATAAACCAATATTATGGCCTTAGAAGAGGACATTATTCAAGAATCGTAACCGTCTACTTGGAGAAAAAAGGACATTGAGCTCCTCGGTGATTAGATGGGCCTGCTTTGATTTGGAGGCTCTCAGGAAAGGAGAGGCCAAGTTGGTATGAAGTTCCTACAAGAGATCGTGAGATCTTAAGGGATTCCGCCAGTAGTGTGAAACATTTCTCCAACTTTTCTCAGCCAATAATCGATCAATTTAAAATCTGTTTTCGGCATTCTTTCAATTTTTTAATCCTTCAGGGCAACACATGAAGTAGTTATAAGATTTGTAGTGAGAGTTAGTATGAACTCTATAATTCCAGAGATTTGCGAATTTTTGATAGCGGTTCACACTCCGGCCGGAACACCCTTAAGGCGATCTAAATTGAGGTACTGCAACTCTTCTATACTAAACTCGGTGGTATTTTTCAAGCCTCCCTTTTTTACGGGAATGGTAAACTGATAATGAAAGTTACCTATATTCAGGTAACACTGATAGGTTTAATGATAAATATTCATAACTTAATGAATGATTCAGTTTTTGTCCAAAATAGACCAAAAATGATGCTCCCTTTCAAGGGAAAAATTGTTGATCAAGTCTTTGTAAAATCATGATATAATCATGATATGGATTACGATGGTGGGCATGATACGGATTGGATGCATAAGTAAAAACTTACTTTTTGTAAAAAAAAAAGGTAAAACTACGTTTAAAAAAATACTAGCCTACGTAAAATACTGAAACATACGTAAAACGTTTTTTTGAAATTTTTGTACTCTTTATTCCCCAGTTTATTCTTTCCTTTTCTTAAAATGCCTACTACTTAAATGGTTCACTATGAAAGATTTCACAAAATATGGATAAAAATAATAAATTTGCTTCGAAGAAAGATGGGCAAATTTTGTTTTGCACGAAAGCAATGGACAAGTTTTGTTTTGAACAAAACTTCAGACTAGGTACATGTTCTCTAAGGACGATGACATAATGGGTTCAATGAAGGAATGAAGTAATATAGGCCGTCTTGGATATGTTTTATGAATAATAGCAGGATAATAAAATGTTTAAAATAAAAGTTAGGTACCTTCTTTGTTGACTAGTGTGCTGCTAACCATTGACTTATTAGTTAAGAGTTGCTGTCTCTTTTACCTAAATGTAGTCGAAGTTGAGTGGAAAACCGGTTCTCTGCTTGTCTTGGAGCGTGGACCATGAAAATTACGGCTGTCCGTAAATTTCAAAATTTTACCTATAACCTATGTTGATGGTTATAATAAGTATCTCTATTTAGGGGCTTTTAGTTGTGCACTTGCCGAATTGACAACTCTGCTACTCCCACACCCGCCCCTAACAATTGTGACCTTCAACTTTCCTCATACTTTTGAGTCATTGTGTAGTCATGAAAAACACGAGTCAGCCACTTCCTACTACTGGCCCAATCTTAGACGAAAGATTCAAATGTAGGACCAAATTTGGACTCATAATCACTGGAAATACATGGAAAAAATCGCGTTGCTCGAGTCGCTACTTTTCCTCAGGCAATTTAACGATGACAGAACTCGTTTTGAATACCTAGTTTTAATGCTTCCTGTAGGCATTATGTCAGTTTTGCACATGTACTTCACATGTATAGTTCGCCCAGAAAATCATCCTTGAAGGATTCTAGTAATCAATGAGTTATAGCATCACCGGCAATTTTTGTTTTTGAAATTAGACAACTAGAAAAATGAAAAACAAAAAACTGGGCCATCTGGCCCCGGTCTCCCCTATAACATTATTTTACTCTCAACCTTTGGAATAATCCTTTGGTTCTAGTGAACCAGGTTGGTACCTACTCATAATTAAATGCGGCGACTGATAACATTTCTGCTGATTCTAAGTATCGACCAAAATTCAATTATGACTGGCTTGAGTTGGTAGGTATTGTTTTTAAGTCATACTAACACTAAAAGCGATTGGCTATAGTTGGATGGTATGTATTCTGGGACGCTAAACGATCAGCTGATTTCAAGCATGAGTGACAAAAGAGTAAAATAACGCTATCGCGTTTTTCACTTGATTCCAGAGCAAGAAGAAAGATTATCGCAATATTGTTTCGTTACTTGTTTTTTTTATTCTTTGACAGGCATCACAAAATTCACCCACAACCTGAAGAAAATGATGACCTAGTTGTCAGGTTCATTTCTACGGATCGTAAATCCCTTTGTAATATTTGCATCTGCTGTTGGTTTCGTTCACGACATCACTTTTCAACTCCCCATTGTTCTTTGTTGTAAACCAATATTCATTAATTTATCATCGTCATTAATTTATTCGATGATCGCCGTCAATTTTATCAAGCGTTAAAGGTCGGCCAGGCATTGTACTTTATAAAGCAGTCGTCTTCCCTTCGACTTATCTAGTACACAAGATGTGATGTAGTAGAAACAAGCGATTCTGTGCTTATTGCAACCGTGAAATTCTAGGTAAAAATCTGTGGAGGTACCTATCCCAAGAAAACACACTTATAGCGGTATTGCTCGAGCAAAATTTTTTGGGGTATGACCCAAACTCCCAACGACAGTTTCACTTCAAAACCGACTCTTGAAAATGAGCTCACCTGACACTGACAGCACTAAAGCTATTCCGTTTGTGCCGACAGTTATCTTTGGTTGAACAGTTTTCGGTGGATAATCCAGTATGGTCAAATCGCAAGATTCAAATTTCAATTCCATCAAGGTGAGCTTAGTAGACACATGCAGTGACAGTAGGACATCGCCTCTTAGAACAACCTTGCTCATTATAGCTGGTCCAGCTCTGTAATAAAGAATCAGATTAGCCTGTGGTGTCAAGCAGCTGTTTTTTGTTTTTTAAGCGAATTTTCGAAAAAAATGAAGCTATTGCAATGGCTTCAAAATTTTAGTAAGTAATGCAAATCGGAGGAGGAATCGAAATAAAAATGTAAAGAAATTTTAAAATGTCAATAATATCAAAAGTAAGGATGAGTTCGTTGGCGAGACTTTGGAGTAATCCAAGTGGTCAAATATTGAGGATTTAGAGTCAAAAATCGCTGTAAAAAACGTGTTTTTGAGTCTCTTTGATGTGAAGTCCTATCTTAAACATAGGGACATAGGAATATATACGGTATATTCGGAATCAGCGTGCAATTCCCTATAAGAATCACCCACCAAATTGGTTAAAGTTATTCTTTGAAAATTCGCTGATCAACTCATGCTGCATGAATGGAACTTTTTAAAATAATTCTTTCATTGCAACTATCCTATTCAAGCTCCTATAAAAAAATCCCTCCTAAGCGCCTATCTTATTAAAACTTTCTCTAGTGGTTTGACTAATGGCTTTTTCTTTTGGTTTTGAAGAATTCTGAGGACGAGCGCGGGTGGCACTCGAAACTCCATTCAATAAAATAATAATGAATGAAATAATTTTTTTTGAGGAGGGGGGGGGGGGGAGCCGATACCCGACAATCGTTACTAATGAATTGAGGCTAATGTTGATTGTCTCAATATCAAAACCGAGCATATTAGCTGACGAAAATTGCAAATCAATTTGTCTCGTTATTCACTGGATTCAGAGGAGATAATAAAATAAATAAACATACCTACCTTTGGATTGTAGACAAATCAGAGAATACTCCCTTCTCGCACGATAAAGTCCCCATATCGAATCCAAAAATATCCGTGATGTTGGTTCTGAAACCGGTGATTGTAATCGCGTCATCACCGTTTTCTTTAATAATCGGACGCGTAAATTCTAACAACTGATCGGCTAATTCACTTTTGTCGACAAATCCGAACGCACTGCTAGCTAGTGATATCCACAGCAAGGGTCGACAAATCATTCTGACAAGTGCGGATGGTTTGGTAGTCAAGTCTTTTATAGCAACTAAATCGATCGAAGTGACCAGTGAGGGAGTTCTTCATAGTGTATTGTTTTACGTTTATTTTAATAACTCCAATAACTCAGCGGTCAAACCCGAAGTCATAACTCAGTTTGTCTCTTCTCATTTTCTTCGCATCTTATAAATCGCACATTACGTACCTTATGCGTAGGTACTTTCTTTTTATGGTCTCCAATCGTGAACAATGAACACCTCAATGAGATTGTGATAGCCCATCCAGTATTGTTCGGTTATAGGAGGTAATTGTTTATGACTGAAATCGTGATAATCAGAGTAGGTACTACCAGACTACCTACCAAACATAATATCAACTATTAGGGGGAGTAAGTATTGGTAGGTACCTACTTGACAAAAACGTAGTTTTAAGCTGTTACTGTTGCCCAGTGTTGCCAATCACGTACTTTTGAAGGTACTGTTGTGCCCCCCCCCAAACATTAAATTGAGTATTCAATAAATAATACGAGTCGAAATAGGAAGGCCTAAACGCATCAAGTCTCGGAGAAAACCCCAGTACAGGAGAGGGGACCTCCCCACACGACCCTAGGGTCACCTGACCTATATAAGCGACTTTACTGCCCATTAGAGTCATTCCAGTAGTAGAAACCAGTTAAGCCTTCCCAAAAGTATATTATTTTATTATTGGTCTAGTACCTATACGAATTTCCAATCTAAATTCTGAATATCCCGCTTTGAAGTGCTTAGGAAGAATATCTGGAAAGGAAATCCTCACTGCCGTCCTGTTAGGCTTGTCTGCCCATTAATGTGACGTCTTCACATGAAGGCCTGTCTATTAATCGGTGTGACGTATAATCAGGGCTTGGCATAAGGTGGTTGCTCCATAGCCGTCTTGGTGGGCAACCTAGAGTGACGTCTCTTAACGGAGGCCTGTCTTCTAGACAGGTTGACGCCCACACAAGGCCTGGCTGGACAACCCGGGCTGCCGTCTAGATCTATAGGCATGGCAAACATTCCTAGAAAGGTATCCAACCTAAGCATCATGAGAGAGTTATAAGGAAGGAGGTGAGGTGAGGAAGATAGATACAAAAATCAATACAAAAGAATTTAGGGAGTTCAACTAAACGTAGGAGTCAGAACAGGTACTAACTAATTTTTTTGTTTTTCCGCACGTTTGCATTGGCAATAACGGTCCTAAATAACCCAGATCTCATTTTCTCTATCTCCTCATAATATAGGTATAGGTATGATATCGCGGTATTTATACTCGGCATTGGGGTTTTTGGGTACTATCGTTTATCAACTTTCGAAGTTCTCAAATTGAACTTTCCACAACTTCTGCCCTTGGATCTTCAAACTTGATTTTGAAGAGTTAGCAACATTGATGTTACCTATTTAATGCAGTCACCATACGTATTCCGGTTGAATTTCTTCCTCAATTAGGACGGCTGATTTTGAATTTTTCCAGTACATCAAACCTTCATGTTCTAACACACTCGTTCTTAATTGAAAATAATGGGGTGTCCTGCCGTACACTGGAAACAATATTTTAATCGTTCTGGCATCGTGGAAAATCTAATAGCAGATCAAAACGTGATACGTAAACGTTTATCTGCCACTTGAACAGAAAATCCCCTGTCCGGTTCGCTGCTTCGAGTTGCACCTACTCGAACTGAGCTAGAACCAGACCCACTCCACAGCGCAACAATTAGCGCGAAAATGCACACAGTCATTTTCAACGAAACTTCGGTATTATTTCTTTCACAGGTGAAACACCCGTATAACATATTTGCCATCACTATAATGCAGTCAAATCTCGATAATTCGGAAAACTTGTTCACTCTAGGTTTTTCAAATTTCCCTTGAATTTTGTTTAATATAAAAGGTGGTTTATTCCAAACGTTGGTTACTTGTTGGGTCAAATATTTTAGCTGTGAAGAACCTCTTCTGCTCACTCTTGTAGAAAATATTCAACTGTGCCGGTTCCAACTGGTTTGAACTCAAGTTCACTGATAAGAACTTGAATACTGTCCCAACTGCCTGTGCCTGCGGTGGCACCTCCTTGAGGTAGTATCGCGGTTTTGGTTTGGGGACGCCACCATGGTGGGTTGGGCCCGGGCGGGGCCGGGGCTTTCTCCGAGGGTTTCCGGCCTCCGTGCATGCGGTGCGCTTCCAAGAACACCAAAGAATTTTGAACCTACTAAACTATAGATGTTGACGGTCATATAATTTGAACCTCTACATGCTATTTATTTCTTTGTTTCGAACACCTAATTATATTATAGTTGAGATTAACAATGATTGTGTTGACGATTGTGATGTACAATATGTGCGGCCACAAAATAAACTATCTATCTATCTATCTATCTATCTATCTATCCACTAGCAGAGTTCATGAATATTCTCTGCGGATGAGATGGCTACCCGACCTCAACTATGACCTTGAAAAACCTATAGCGAATTTTCAAAGAAAATGAAGCTACATTGCAATGGCTTCAAAATGTAAATTCATCAATTTTCGAAAAATGGAAATTCGTTGCAGACCATTCATAAACGATTCCTGAAGTTTAACATTTGCATTAGTAGGTATGTGTCACCTCACACGATACCTGACCCTAGGATCAATCTAAAAATTTCAAAAATGTCAAAATGTCAATGGTAACCAAAAAAAAGGATGTGTTTGTGTGGAAGCACTTTTGGAGGGGTTGAATTTTGAAAATTGGGAGTCCAAAACGTGGTTTTTGGCGTTTTTGGCGTTTTTGGTGTAAGTCACTATCTTAAAAATAGGAACATAAACATACAATGGTGTATTCAGAATCAGTGTCAAATTCCCTATAAAAATCTCCCACCGAATCGGTTAAAAATTGTAACCTTCAAACTTTTAACTTTCAAAGATTCATTTAATGATTCTTTGAAAGTCCGCTCATCAACTCATGCATGACTGGAACCTTACAACTTGTACGTTTTCGAGTTGAACTTTTTTGACCTGAATATTTTTTACTTGGAACAAACCTTAAAATGTAAAATTTAACTAGAAGGTAAATTGTTTACTTAGCTTATTAAAGAATCGTTCCTTACTAGCTAGTGTACATGCGCTTTCGATGTAAGAACATCATCATCAGGCCGTCAAAACAGTAAGAGTTCAGTCTGTCAGTGTTCCTATTTATATGGTCTGTGTGAAGAGGAAGTCAATGGGAAGTAAAGGGTAGGGAACGGGATTAGAAAGGAAGTGAGCAAGTGACGGCCTCGCTATCTGGCCTCACAAAGTGAAGGTCTTTTGTCCCTTTAGATCCTTCTCGAAGGAGTTCTAAGAGAGGAGTGTCATCTGAAAGTGATTTTCGCCACCGAGAGATTACTTATAACTACTCGTAGATAAAGACTACCTACTTATACCTACTCTAGAACTTGAATCCAATTTTTGAGGATATTGTATGTAGTTCTTGCATGTTTTCATGTGCTGAAATTTCTAGCTAATTCTGATTTGATGATCTAAACTGATTTATCCAGTCCACACCTCATCAGTGAAAATAACTCTGTAAAACCGGAACTTTCAACGAGAAGATGGAAAATCTTAAAGCTGTTTCAGCCTGGGATCGGGAAAAACAGGATATTGCTGACTTTTTCAATAGAAAATAATCCGTCAATAAAAAATCGTATTAATTAAAATAATAATAATCCCTTTCAAAAATTATTGTGTAAGTGGAATTGTATTTCCAGAGTAATTTGAACCTTGAAACATAAAATATCACATTTTAAGGTACCTGGTTTTAGGAAAAAGGGGCCTAATTGGGAATAACCAACAACAACGTGAGCGCGGACAGTAAAGTGATGAGTGATCAATAAACAATTTTATTTCTTAGTTAGTCGGGTTTGATCAATTCAACTCAATTTCATTGGGGTTTCAAATTTTCGTGAGTGATAATGAAGATAAGTCATGAAACGAAAATTTGAATAGTTTTTCCTGAAACGAACAACATTTTGTAACTCATCTGATTTTCAACTTAGCATTTCATGGTTTTGCAGAGATCTTAAATGTTTTTTATGGTGCGCCAGAATTTAGCCTGATAAAGCAGTAAACTAGGTAGGTATGGCTTTACGATAACCTATAAGAATTTAATTACCGAAATAACCTCTCGCATTCATTATTTTCTAGTGAGCTATGTTTGGTTGTCTGCTGACCCGTGAAACGAGTAGAAATTGAAATTGGTTCTGTCTATTGGTTGTGAAGTACCTTGATATTAATTACATACAGTAATTTAAACCTTTCCCCAACAAATGAAATGTTTTCCTCCAAACTATATTTATTTTCCTTCGATTTTAGCGAATTTTCGAAGAAAATGAAGCTATCGCAATGGCTTCAAAATGTAAATAATGCAAATTTTCAAAAATTTTCTTCATGGAAATCCGCTTCAGACCATTCTAAAACGATTCCTGAAATTTAATACATTTTCAATGTATGTATAGATATATATTTATATATGTGTCATCCCAGACGATATCTGTCCGAGGAATTGAGCAAAAAATCTGATATAAAAATGTCAATAATATCAAAAGAAAGGATGAGTTCGTTGGCCAGAATTTGTTAGGTACTCCAAGGGTTCAAATGTTGAAAGTTTAGAGTAAAAAAATGGCTAAAAACGCGTTTTTTGAGGTTTTGGGTGTAAATTACCATCTTAAACATAGGAACATTATGGTGTATTCGGAATCACAGTGGAATTTCCCTATAAGAATCACCCACCGAATCAGTTAAACTCATTCTTTGAAAATTCGCTTATCAAATCATGCTGCATGAGTGGAACTTTTTTATGTAATCCCATCCACAGTTGTGTCTCTTATTACATAGGTAATAAACTCGGGTGTCTATGTAGTTGGACACAATCTACGAACTATGTGACTTCACGTCACTTCGCAATTTGTGTTCTCAGAATAAAAGTGCTCTCCACAATATTGTTTTCTTTAAAAAATCATTAAAAGACCTATGTTCTGTACAATCCTCCTCATTTGGTTTTTGTTAGGAAGGCATTGAGCATTTCGAAAATTCTGAAATTCTCTGAATTCTTTCGGTTTGGACTGTTTTTGATAGCGTGTGATTGACTGGTAACGTTATTAAAACACCGCCCGGAGGGTAAAAGATCGTTCGGATGAAGAGCACGAAAATCCATACCTACTTGTGAAACAAGCTCGAGAGCAGACAATGTTTGAAATATACCCTTTCTATAGGCGGAGAGTGAGAGAAAAAAGAGAACAACAAAGAAAGTAATCCAGAAGGTCTCAAGGGTTGGAGGGAGTGTAACAAGCTTAAAATCGCCCTCCAATTTGCTCATAAAATGGCCCGAGGGGGTTGGAATACAACGGTGAAGGGGGATGAGGTAAAAATATGCCGCTGACAGTGAAAAGGACGGTGGGGCGTGGGTGTAATTGCTTGTCTGGGGGATTAACATGCCGGAGAGATGGGTGGGTTGTGGCAGTAGTGGAGGAAGGGGGTTTTTCAGGCTTGGCATCGTCACCATGACGACGGGAGGCCACCTGTAGCTGGTTCTTCGGCATTTATTAGTCGGGTGAGATGGTTGTAGCTACCGTTTCCTTTCAGATTGTCTCTCCACACTTCATTTGAGTGAGACATTAAATCGGGTTCTTTCTTATCTTTCCCCTCTTTTTGCGATCCTATGTGTATATCTACTTCCTTTTTGGTTCACGTACCTGTATTCAATAATGAAGCTTTCACATCTAGTAAGAAATCATGCGTGGGAGATCCCTGTGCGGTTTTTATATACCTATTCTCGTTCCCCTGAACTTACCTAATTTCTTGTCAAAGGTCTGAGCTGAATACAGGATCACGCTAGCATCATAGTGATAAGAGAACAAGTACCTAGTAACTTTTATCTCGATGGCTAGCACTCTTATTTTCGTCCTCACTACCGGGGGTAGTACCTACGTGAGAGAAGCTATGTATTCGTGCAAGAAAGAAAAAGTGTCCTCCGTCCACATGTTTCTCACGTTTCAAAGCATTTTGAACAATTATGGTTCCGTGCGTGTTTGTCTGTTTTTGGTCAATTCTTCGTCCCAGGCAAAACTATACGAAATTGATATGGGACAATTTTCAGCGATTGTGCAGGATAGCCCCTAGGAAGCTCCTATTAATTGTATCACTATCGGACTACTAGCAGCGTGTGCGCACGTGCAAACGTGAATTTTCTGAAACTACATTTTCTAACTTGTTAATGGACCGATTTCGCTCAATTTTGACGTTAGTTGAGGGATGGCCAAAAGACGATTGATATGAATTTTTATAGCTACTGCTCCCCGTGCTAACTTTAAATTCGTTGTCCTGGGCATAGCTTCGGAACTATTCTAAAAATCCTGGTGAAATTGCAGGAACTGATTCTATACGTCCATATGAGGAAGCTATACTGCCCCCCAACGTAGTAGACGTTTTTACCCGGCGTTACTGCTTTTTCGATTACATTGATAAATGTGCAGGTTCTTGGCCTCTCCTATTGGTATCGTTTGAATTCAAATCTGTTGCACATATAGGCCGATATTTCTGTGAATTTTCCAAAACGCCAAGTCCTTGTATCCTAATGGACTAATTTCACTTGAATTCGGAGGGTAAGTAGTTGAGCTGGCTTTTGGATGATCGTGTTAATTTCATTGAGATTGATCAGTAGAAACCACGGCGTATGTGAGAAAGCACAAAACGTCAACATGGAGAACAAATACCCAATCTTGCTGATGTTTGTCAGCTTAGAAAATAATCTACACGATCGTGATGGTAATGTTGATATCATTCATTTTATCTGGGAACCGAAAAGCTGCATGAGCTAATTACATACGCCAACATGCGTTAGAATTAGTGAGGAAAATATACGGCCCTACAAACAGCTGTTAGCTGTTTTTTACAGCATGCGCAGTAGGTATTACTGATAACATCATGTCGAAATTCGAAGGTAATAGGGAACTTGCATGGGTTGGAATTTTGTATTTTGAACCTCAAAATTTGATTCAGTGCCAATTATCCGCTTGAAATTACGGCTGTTTTGCCCAGAGAATGGGTTGAAAGGGAGGGCGTGACGTCATTTAGGTTCCGCAAAAGGAGAGCCCGCCCAGGCCGGCGGGGAGTCGGTGACATCAGTTGGGTTCAAATTACAAGACCCATTTTCGGTAACTTTCAATTGTCAGATACCCCTCATATAGCACCTTTCTGCAAAGTCCGCATTTAGATATTTCACATTATAAAATAAAAAATAACCATGCAAGTTCCCCATTGGAAAATAAAACTTATGTGAGTGATACACCTTTCTCTCTGACAATTGGAAGTCACAGAGTGAGTTAAATTCAACGCATTATACTAGTTTATACTCCCATAGAAGGTAATTTGAATCTACTCTCGCACGAATAAAGTCTTTTGAACGCTTAAATATATGCTGCCGTACCATCCATATTAAAATGACCAGGTTTCATCGTGACAGATTATGGCAAGTGAAAAGTTTTTCAAAGGTGGTTCGGGCGCTTTGCAACAGCTCAGTCAACTCTCGAACATATTTAGTATTCATCCGCGTCGCCCATCACGCCTTTTCAAGAGGACCCATGCGATCCATCTATTCATCAAGTTTCAGCAATAGCAATCAAGGAGGTTGATTTAAGGATATAAAAGGCCATTTTCTCTAAATACCTTCCTCGCTGGCTCACTTGAATGGATAGAAAATTCTAAGTGAAATCGTCTTCGCTATGGGCAGTACAGTATCCTACAGAAATCGAGCCGGAGCTATGTCACCGTTTGAATGATTTGTACGAAAGCTGTATATCGCTCAGTCTTATGCAACAACTACCGAAACCTCAAATTTTTCTGTGTTAGCGAATTTTCAAAGAAAATGAAGCTATTGCAATGGCTTCAAAATTTGGGTGATGCAAATTTTTGAAAATTGTCTTCATGGAAATCCGTTTCAGGCCATTCTAAAACGATTCCGATAAAATAATCAGCTGCACACAATGATCATTCAGGGATTTATTTTCATTATCATTTAATTTATTTTTTATTTTTTGTGACCTACTAGGGAAATAAATCATGTTTTTACAACTTGGTTCAAGAGAATGTTGACGAGAAAAATAACAACTATCTTAGTGTACCTTTCAGGAAATGGTCAGTTCTCGTGAATATCTACAATATCTTTCAAGGGGCATGGGTCTTCCTTACCTTCACGACTCGGCGGTCTTGCAGGTTTTGCCTATCTCAGAAGTCAGGAATCCTAATTTGTGCTCATTTGGCGCACCCAAAATTCGAGTACCTAGCTAGTCATTTATCCATGAATTTCATTTAGAATCAAATTCTGCATAGAAACATGGGTGTTCAGTTTTTTTTTTTAATTTCTAAAAGAAAAAAGAAACAAGTTAGTGTCGAAATCCCAACTTTTAATTACATTTTTCACATTTTTACATTTGCTTGAAATTGTACGCTAAAATGGAGGGGTTTGGTGGGCCCATTAGCTGAGACACCCTGTCTATCCAGGCCCTAGGTACCTACCTATTGGCGCATTCTGCGTCCTTGGTGTTTCCATCTCTATATCATTTCCTTTTTTCGTCCGCGCTAAAAGCAAGAGTGATCGACTGGAAAAAAACAGATCTAATCAGATCCTCGGGCCCATTGAAGGTTGACAGACACGCGATGTTTTTCCAAAAAAAATATGATGAAGTGCCTCAACCGGTTATTCTGCATCACGCGATGTAAACTAAAATGTAAACTATTCATACGGAAAAACGAAACCGGTGAAACATTTACGGTTAATCTCAATCGAACTGCATTTTACAATTTCATAACGATTTCTATCTACAATTTTCCGGCATTTGGCCCTCTATGAATTTCATCGCCGTTTGGCGAATGGGTCAGTTCCTAATGGGCCGATTTCTGTACGTCCATGTTACAATTAGTGGGGAAGCTCATTTAACTTGGTGGACTTTTTTGTTTAACTCGTCTTCAGGTCTTCAAGACGCTCTTTGTTCAGCGTGGTCCCAAACCATCCCAAAATAATTCGAGGCCTTCAAGAAAAATCTTTATTAGCCTGAAATTGCCTATAACGCCTCATTGAAGATTTGAGACCACCTTGTTTTGTATGCTTTATGATGTTTGAGTTATAGGCAATGATTTTATGCTGGTACTATCTATGTTGCAGGTAATGATCGGTTAGAAGCCAAAGCATCCAGATTCAAGGTAAGCGACTTGCAAGGAAGAACACTCTTCTCCGCGGATAAGAACGAAGTTGTCGTGGGCGCTGACCAACTTCGGTTATCGGGTGAGTTTCGTGAGCTAAATGCTGATAATCAACCAAAATGATTTTTAATTGTCGTAAGAGCAGTTGATGAGGGTACAATGAGATACTTCCCACCACCAGAAGGAAGTCAATAGGCTCTGCGCATCATCTACCTTTTAAATTGGTTCTCAGTGAGAGCTTTCCGAAAAGGTGCAACATGAGGGGTAACTGATGATCGAAAACGGGTCTTGTATTTAGAAGTTCCTACGTCTCCCACCTCGTCCCCGTCTGGGGGAGGGGGGGGGGGGGGGGGGGGGGGCTCAGCGCCTGGAAGTTAGTACGTTACTGTAGGGAACGAAATTTCCACTACGAATTTCCCCCTTATAATTGAGGTACTAGCGTGAAGCGCTGATTTAATGAGTAATCCCCTCGAGGTAGGGCAACTAGCAAAATTCCATGAAGTCTATTTCTCTATTGAATGACCCCAGGAGATATACCCCATCCAGAACAATAGAAAGATAGTAGAGTAGTAGAATTTTGCTGTTAAGTTCCCTAGTATATCTTTAACAAGCAATATTAGAACCCAGGAGATATACCGCTATCCATTATATACTTGACTCGGAAACTGAATTTACTGTCTATTCTATTCTAGGCTTTGCTTATGTACTAAAATGATATAAGACCCCAAGGGATAACCCATTATATATTCAGGTTCGGAAGCAGTATTTACTTTGAGTGAATTTAAAATTTAGAAGCCTTAGCGTATTTGACGTAAGATACGTTTTGCAAACGACAACACAGGGATTGAGAGATACTGATAGGTAGAGGTCGAATGGAATACCTCAGGTCCGGGGCATGTCCCTTATATACTTCTTCCCTTCCCCTCTCGTCAAGGTCAAAAAGCTTGGTTTCCCCCAAGGGCTTGGACTGCGGGTTTTTTCCAAGTTTATTTATGATTCGTATTGTGATATAAAAGTTTCACAACAGTTACAAGCGTTCTTCCCGTTTTGTGGCCAGACTTGGTGGGATTTCGAGAGGAAAATTGGCAATTGGAGGTTTTTGAGGAAGCTAAATCCGAATTTGAGGCCAAAAGTAAAAATTGCCTACCCATGCGCAGACCCCATTGCCTAATGTTAAACAATGCATTGGAGTTTTTCCGGAAAACATTATGCGTCTCCTCCATTCTTATAGGAAATTTTGCACTGATTTCGAACAGGTTCAGAATAGGGACGTTCCTATACGTTAAATAGTGTTCCTTTATTCAATTAGCTGCCATATCTTGGAAAAACCTAGAAAACTCATATTTTTGACCAATGGAACGGCCCAATTTTTTTTTTTTTTTTTTTTTTAAGTAGGGCTGAGAATTTTGAGGAGAACGAGACCATCGCCAGCTCATCAACACCGTATCCATGATTTTTGACAATTCCTCAAAGTTCCTAGTAAGCTACCTACGACGTTTTACTGAAAAAGTCTTGAACACCATAGTCATGATTTTTGGCGATTTTTCAAATTTTGTCTCCGTGATGGTCGATTATGATAACCTTTGGTAATGAGGGCGTAAAATGCGTCCGTCCTTCCGTTTCAACCACGAATGTAACGTTGTTTTATTCTTTCTTTTTATACGTCGAAAGAATAGATTTTGAATGTGTAGGACGTTGAGACTGCAGGGGTGCGGAGTCTGACGGCGATATTGAATAGGAATTATTTATTTCCGACCGAGGTTGAAACGGGCGCCTTCTTGCTCCCAACACTTTCTTTCTATCTGGAGCTGGAGGTTCTTTATTTTCTGCAGGGAGAAAAATAGTCAAACCCATCGAACAAGACTGTCCAAGAAACACAAACAGGAAAAGTTGGTTCATAGTTGCGTCATAGGAGTTTTTATTGCTCCACTAGACGGTTCACCCGTGCATTCCACGGCTCCACAATTCATCCTAGGAAGAACATGATGAAGCTTGTCTAGCCAAGAAAAATGAGGTGTCACTTGTTAGTATACTGAATTTCATCACCCCAGGATGAACAGTGGAGAAAGTAACTGATTTCGTAGGACAACAATCTTCATAATCGATTCAACCAAAGCAGACTCACCAATTAAGAAATCTACACTATGTTTTTCAAACAATGTAATTTGGATATCATTGAAACGATTTTCATCAGTATTTTCAATCCAACAATGCAAATACGTGATGGTAACCATCTTCAGCCTTATACTTACAACTGGGAAACCGAAATTCTTGTTATGAAATAATTATCACGATGATTTTAGTGCGATTTTCCACAGATCTTTTCCGAATCAATGCAATCTGAACGGTCAACTCACAGAAATTGTTTTGGTATCGTTGGATGGGTTAAAAAATAGTTTTTAGCCGCTTGCATCTCATCCCTTTTTGAAGTGAAAAGTTGTAAAATGGCAAGACCTTCCCTTGTTTACGAATCGTAAATCAACAATTATTTAGCTGAATATTAGAAATATCCAATCGACTTCACTAAGGATGGCCAATTTTATGATGAATGAAGAAGTAGTACGTCTATATAACTTACTATGGCCTATAACTTTGCCAGGAACTTACCCAGTGAAAACCCCTACCTATCAACATCGAAGTTGCTATTTGAGAGGAGTCGAGTTTCGATAAAGATAATTTTATGGGAACTTTAAAAATAGGTTTTTGATTTTTTTTTCAGGATCAGGAGGTGTAGTGCTGGACGGAAGCCTACAAACTCCGCTAGTTCGTGCCAGTCCCGGTTCTGATCTCCAGTAAGTTGGTTGATTCAGCAATAAATTCAATGTTAAAGAAACACTGGTACTCATAAATGAGAATTAGGTAATGAAATACATCTTTCGGCTGAACTATTATTCCCCTGGCCTATAATGCCGGTAGGTAGGTATCAAGAACAAAATTCGTTCGTGATGGAGAAAACCTACACAGAATTACATATACCTACTAAATTGGAACGTTGGACTATTGGAATGTGTTCCTTACAGCATTTCAGACACTATGACGTCACAAAATCGTGAAAAAGTATGTTTCGTCATATTTTTGTTAATTGTCAAAAAGTGTCCCGATTCAGGTTCATAGGGGCGCTATAGGGTGTTTTTTTTTTTTTTTTTTTTTTTTTTACTAAAAACCTATTCAAATCTTCCATTTCTTCGATAGGGACAAGGTATTTCTTATTTTAACAAAATTGTTCGTTCCAAAAACGTTACTCACTTAGAACAATATTTTTTTTTGTCATTCATATCCTACCAACACTTGTGGTAAATTAGAATGCTGGACGTAGGGTGGCTGGACCCTTGGCGCCTCCATCGGCATCGTGCTGCACCTGGAAAGGATGCGAACAACATATAATATGGCCGCTATGAGGTGCCAGCAGAAACCCAGGCTTTTGAAAACGATTTAGTGTCATTATTGATTATAAAGAAAGTGTGTGTCCCTATTGCGGACCACTTACCTCAAATTATGACCTCAACCAAAATGAACATTGTGATTCATGGAAACAACATTTTTGAAATCTGACAACGGCGTTTCTCCCCTACGATCCCTAGCAATCCGTGAATAAATGTGAGAACTTACCGAAAAACTTGGGTAAGGGAGCACTAGAAGATGTTTCCAGTGATTTGAAAAAATTAAAATGATTTGGGGGTTGGCAAGCGTTATCAGTCGCAGATTTCGCAGAAGATAAAATTCTTCTTCTTTGACGAACACCCATAGAGAACATCTCGAAGGTATTTTTACACACGGAAGTAAGAATTTTAGTACAGCACACTACCGTAGGGGGCAGATAAGAT
>JAEMON010000012.1:11831537-11844038 GCA_030264115.1 Lygus lineolaris
CGCTTCCAAAGGTTCATTATTGAAAATAATAAACCAAAAATCTCCAAACCAATTAATGAATTTCACTATTATGTTGCTTCCTCCTACAGTTCATAAATCGTAATATGAGCTCATGAAACGGCCCCAAGAAAATTATGTTTGAAAAAATGTATCTCTTCTGATTCTTCATTCAAAAGTTAGCCTAGGCTACAGGCTTGGCAGTTCCTACCTCACCTAACCTGACCAGTCTCCTCTGGACCATAAACAACACCTGATGTTCTCTATCTCTTCGTAATGTACCGACTCGAAGCTAGTGTTGGAAGCCGGAATTAATCAAACGTCAAGTTTGAAGGCGTGAATATTAATACAAGAGCGAATTTACACACCGTAGAGGCGCTTTCACTGGATATGTTTTTCGGGAGGGGACGGCTCTGCGATAGGATTGCATGCGGCCTCCAGTCAGCCGAAGGAGTGAGCCGCGACAACTTCTAAAGCCGACTCGTGCCAATTCCTCGCAGCAGCAGCAGCAGCAGCAGCAACAACAACAACAACAACCACGACAACATCAATATTGAGAGTCTGAATGCCGTAAGTGAAGCCATCATATGAATTTTGGTGGTGGAAACCATTATTTACCTAGGAAGTAATGGTTTGTGACAAATACTAGGGAGTTTCCACGCTAAAACCACCATTCACAAACGTCTAGTGGGTGGTTCGCCAGGCCAAAAAGAAAGGGCACTAGAGTCGAGGTATGCTTACCACTCACCTGCATCTGGTACATCTCTTGTCTTTGTGTATTGCTTCCGAGTCTACCAAGGTAGCAGAAGCATCGTTTTCACTTTTGGGGGGTTGACATTTATTTTTTACCTCCAAAATCAAAATTTCAACTCGCTTTTAGCGAATTTTCGAAGAAAATGAAGCTATTGCAATGGCTTCAAAATTTGTGTAAGGCAAATTTTTGAACATTTTCTTCATGGAAATCCGTTTCAGACCATCCTAAAACGATTCCTGAAAATGAACACTTTTTTATATGTATATATTTATATATTTATATATTTGTATATTTATATATATGTTTATGTGTCATTCCAGACGATATCTGCCCGAGGGATTGAGATAAAAAATCCAAAACAATTTTAAAATGTCAATAATATCAAAAGAAAGGTCAAGTTCGTTGGCCAGAATTTTCGGAGTACTCCAAGGGGTCAAATTTTGTACATTTAGTTTCAAAAATCGCTAAAAAACGTGTTTTTGAGGTTTTTGGTGTGAAATACGAGTAGAAGAATTGTAGCATCTGAAACATAGGAACATATGGTATATTCGGAATCAGCCTGAAATTTCCTATAAGAATCACCCACAAAATCGGTTAAAATTATTCTTTGAAAATTCGCTCACCAACTCATGCTGCATGAATGGAACTTTTTTACGTTTTAGACCTTCCTGAACAATTTTGGTTTCGTGTCTGTCTGTCTGTCCGGGAATCCTTGCAACACGCATAACTTCCACAATTCCCATCCGATTCCGATGAAATTTTCAGGGATCACGGGGGTTGCGCCCTAGATGGTCCCCTATGGAATTCATTACCAGCCGACCAACGGTGGCCTCTGCGCATGCGTAAACATAAAGTCCTCGAAACATCAATCTATCGCGACCTAACGGTCCGATTTCGCTCAAATTAGGTGGACAGTTGAGGATCGGAGATTCGGCAATGCCCTATGAGTTTCATACATTTTTTCTCATTCTCTGACCCCCTCCCACATTGTCTTTTCTTTCACAGAAATATGTGCCCCCCCCCCCCCTCACCGCCAATATATGAGTTATTTCATATGTTTTTTATTAACCTAATCATTATTCTATAGATCTATACAGGCTAAGGAGTACAAGCTGCGGTACCTACCAAACTAAGCATACGTTTTGAAAATCATTCGATCAATTGACTTTCAACTTGTATATTCCGCTCTACTGAATAGTTACGAAACATAATATGTACCTACCCATGTTCGGCGCACCAATTCAAATGTAACTACCAAACTGAGTTTAAAAAAAAACAATAAAATATAGAAAATGCTGAATTTTCATGACCTCTCGAATTTTGTGACGGCGATTTTAGGATGATGTCATCTACTTTTATGGAGTGGGGAGCAAGTGAGATTCCGACTGCCATTGTGATCATTCTCGTGAAGATGAGCTGCTCGATCAATCAAATTGTAGCAGACTCGATATCCAGGATTATTATCTTATTGCGTCGTCGACAAACTTGGAATTTGAAAAGATCGAGAGGCGTTTGTAGAGACAATATAATACACAGGTACGTCCTATACAATATAATATCCTGTTATCGAATTTTTGACGTTTTCGATACAGGTGCTTCTGGGCATCGGGTCAAAGCAGACAGTGATTAGGTACCCTTAGAAGGAAGACGAGTCGATGTCGCACAGGGTTTTTATTCGTTTTCCAAGTGTTTTTAGCCAGGCAGACTTGTAGGAAAGTTCAAAATAATATCATCTCTAATTACCGGTTTAGTATATTTTATTGAGCATCGAATGAGACCGACTGATGTTAGCTAGCAAGGTCGCTCCACCTCTGTCAAGAGATGCATTAGACCATTTTAACGAATTTTCGAAGGAAAATTAAGTTATTGCAATAGTTTCAAAATTGTTGGCATGCAAAATTTTGGAAATTTTGTTCATGGAAATCCGTTTCAGACCATTCTTAAACGATTCCTGAAGTTCAACATTTTTTTCTGTTGAACAATATCAAAGTAATTTGCCTGTTCGCTTATAGAGTGTTTTTCTCCAAGTTTCTCACTAAACGCATATTAGAACATTTTCCAAGACCACAGGAAAGCAGCACTAATACCAAATATGCTATGACGCATTTACGTCGATATTTAACAGAATATTATAGAATATTATAGAATAGTGTACCTTAGAGTAGTATCTAGTTATTGAGAAAATTCTCTGCCTAGACGTCATAATTTATCACGATTTTCTGGAACTTATAAAAATTGATATTTAAATAGCAATAATCGAAATAATATGTACTGTGAGTAAACACCATTAACATTTGTTAGTGATAAGAGTATAATTACTTAAAGCGTAAAAGAAGACCTCTGAAAGGTCGAATTCCGTCATACTCTTAGGAGGTACCTACCACAAGTGGATCTCAACGTGTGGGGAATCCGTGCCAAGGTGATGAGGTAAACTGGCAAAGGCAGAATATTTGTGACAGGTGACGAAGGTCTTTAAGAAAAAACGTGATTTGAAAAATCCTTGCTACACGTCAATTCCAACCTCATTGAAATTTGACATTCAATCGAAGTTCTACAAAGGTGATGCACTAATGTTAATACAATCAATTATAAGGTAGGAGCTAGACCGTCGATTTTTCCTAAGCTTCTGCATCTGTATTACGTAGTAAACCAATAACTTTGCAGTAAAACCGTTGGTGTTCAGGACACTTCAACGATACAGTTTTCTTTGTTTTAAGAGGTTTAATAATGATATTGATCGTAATAGGGTCGCAAATATTAGCATCCTGGAATCGAGCGGTACCAATTGAGGCGCAGTTTCCCTCAAAAGGGTACAAATGCAAAAAAGTAAATTCTCAGGAATCGAAAAAAAAAGTTCCATTCCATGCAGCATGAGTTGGTGAGCGAATCTTCAAAGAATAATTTTAACCGATTTTATGGGCCATTCTTATAGGAAATTTCACTCTGATTCCGAATATACCATATTTTCCCATGTTTTAGACGGAAATTTACACCAAAAACCTCAAAAAACACGTTTTTTGGCGATTTTGATATTTGACCCCTCGGAGTAGGCCAAAAACTCTGGGCAACGAACTCATCTTCTATTAAGGTATTATTGACTTTTTAAAATTTGTTTGGATTTTTTATCTGACCCTGGGGTCAGATATCGAATGGAGTGACATATATATTAGGCTCTTTTGCATGTCAAGTAATGAAAAAATGATTTTTGCTATGTTGTCTACTGTATGGAGAGATTGTATCCATGTATCAACATGATACAATTACTACTTTCATCAGACTACAAAAGTGAGGCGGTTTTTCAAATCGGCACAACTTCGGTTTTTGTACTGTTTTGCGAAACTGTTTCCAATCAAAATCAATAAATATTCCATTAATGCAATGATTTAATTTGACCTATCAAATTCATCTTTAATTTGAATCGAAATTTCGATTTTAATCTGACGTTCATTTCAATTTCATTTCTTGGAAAAGTTGGGCTAGTTCATGCTCATGAGTTCAAGCCGATTGGGCATTTTAATTGTTATTTTTTCAAATCAAGTGAACAAAGTAAACTTTCTGCAGTTTTTGCACACAATTTTGCTGGAAGATCATTAGGTATCCGAGATTTCCGAGGTTACCGAGGTATATTAGGTATATTAGGAGGTATATTAGATTTCCAAGATTTCTCTTTATTTATTTTGCGGTATCCTACATCGCACAATTATGGGTACTCAGGAAAACACAATGGAACTGAGTCTAAAACCGAGGAAGGAATCAAAGTAAGTGTTCCAGAAAATGGGGTTTCTGCCGATTGCAAACCTGTCACCTTTCAAGTGGGCTGAGGAAAGTGGAAAAAAATCAAATTGAACGTTGTCTGTAACGTCTAAAATTGACTAAAATGTTGTTTATTTCCTCGAAATTATGATTAATACGGGGACAAGAACACACATCTTCACATACCCACTACGTCATTGCGAGTAATTTTGTTTGTATCTGTACCATAACTGATCTAACGGTTGATGAGCACATTGCTTTCTCTGGCACCAACCAGTGTGAACAACATTGAGAAAGAACTAGGTTTGATCATTTATGCCGGTGACGTTTTTTCTCCATCTTCTACATTTATTGGTACCCAGAAAAAATATTCAGTGAACATTTTAGCGAAATTGGTAGAATAATTCCAGAGTTAGGCATATGGCAATAAATTTTAATTTTGATCAAGTTTTAAATTAGTAGCCATCACTCATCCAATTATGGCAAAATTCGTAGGTGATTTTCTTGGATTCAGCCCTCTACCACACGAGCGAAATAGGTCAATTAGGAACTAAGATACTTGGGTTTAAGGAAATTCACTTTTTTTGCGCATGCGCTCACGCTATTAGTGGCCCGATTGATAGGGGACCGTCACAGGGCTAACCGGCATAATCCCTGAGTATGTTATCAAATTCGGACCATAATTTCATTTAGTTTTGCCTGGGACAAGGAATTGAACACAGACAGACGAACAGACAGGCACGGAACCAAAATGGTTCAGAAAGCTGTGAAACGTGAAAAGGAAGTGGAAATTTGGATTTTGGAGGACAAACAGTTTTTTCATACCTTCGGTATTGACTAAGCAAAATGATCTTCACTCTTTTATATGAAGAGCAGGGCGATATATTTCACTACCTTCGGTAGTGAGGAAGCAAATTAGAAAGCATTGTGCGCATCGCCTAACAGGTGTTGTTTTGGTCCTCATCAACCCCCATTTTTCTCTGGACTTGTTCAAAATAAGTGGAGGGAGAGTTCGTTGCGGTCAAGAGCCGGCAGTGGTGCGACCTTGGCACACTCTCGTCCGTTGCACAATCCAGAGAGTCGTGGGCTACCCAGATGGGAGGCAGGTCGGCTTTTACTTTCCAAAATAACGGAAAAGTTATGATGAAGTCTACTCTGACGCAGGATAAATAAATCAAGTTCCATTCATGCAGCATGAGTTGATGAGCGAATTTTCAAAGAATAATTTAAACCAATTTGATGGGGGATCTTTACAGGAAATTTCACGCTGATTCCGAATATAACATTATGCTCCTATCCAAAAACCTCAATAAACACGTTTTTTTAGAAAGCGATTTTCGATTTTCAATTTTCAAAATTTAACTCCTTGGAGTACTCCAAAAATTCTGGCCAACGAACTTATCCTTTCTTTTGATATTATTGACATTTTAAATTTTTTTTTGGATTATTTATCCAGATTCCAGGGTCAGATATACAGGGTGTCCCGTATGACGAAGACCACCAACTTAACTTCCTTAATAAATAGGATAGAGAAAAATTCCAAATGGTTACCCCCCTTATTGTTTTCTGTAGATCTCAAATAAGATATTTTTGCACACGTGCGCATGCGCAAAACGTAAGCAGCGCGCACAAACTTTGTTATTTGAAATGGGAACCCCCATTTTTTATTGCACTTTCGAATTCTACACAAAATTTCATAAACATTTGACACCTCAATCGATTTTATTTACGGCAACCCTACCGGCAACCGCTGAAAATCGCTCAACCGTGAAATAAAAATTGCGCATAAATCTGATTTTTGCGAACCAGAGTGTGGCACATGAAATTTCATTATTTTTTGACGCTGAATAATGTGGTGATATCAATTTTTTTTAATTTGACTTGATTAAAACATGTTTCAGGCTGTAATCTCGGTTTATAATCAAGTCAAATAAAAAACCAATATCACCACGTGATTCAGCGTCGAAAAATAATGAAATTTCTTGTGCCACACTCTGTGTTCCCAAAAATCAGATTTTTGCGCAATTTCACGGTTGAACGATATTCAGCGGTTGCCGGTAGGGTTGCGCGCCGTAAAAAAAATCGATTGAGGTGTCAAAAATGTTTATGAAATTTTGCGCAGAATTCGCATGTGCAATAAAAAAAATGGGGGTTCCCATTTCAAATAACAAATTTAGTTCGCACTGCGCATAATACATAAATTGTCTTATTTGGGATCTACAGAAAAAAAGGGGGTTACCATTCGGAATTTTCCCCCATCCCATTTATTAACGAAGTTAAGGGGGTGGTCTTCGTTATCTGGGACACCCTGTATATGCATATGAAAAGGTTGCCAAATTTCAGTAATCGTTTTAGAATGGTCTGAAACGGATTTCCATGAAGGAAATTTTAAAAAACTTGCACTTCTAAAATTTTGAAGCCATTTCAATAGCTTCGTTTTTTCGAAAATTCTAACAAACCTCGATATTGGCAAGCCTTGAGGTGTAGAAGAATTGACGATAGTTTTAACAGATATACTGAATTTCTCTAACAAAGATAGAAACATCACGAAAAACATCAACATGCGAAAAAATTAAATTCGCCCAAGATCTTCTTATTGTCCGTCTGTTATGTCATGAGGTTGGGTATATACGAGTAGCATTTCTGAATTGAGTTAGCTAGTTTGCGGAGTTTCGTCCGCACTTATTCCTCACGGTCATTACTTCTACTAAATATAATGTTTACAACAGCAGTAGGTACGAGAACCGAATCCTCTATATCTCTGATGTCAACGACCCCCGGCCAAACATGAAATTTACATAAAGACCGGTAATATTGGTAGTGCAAGTAATATACAGGTAATATTGGTATTACAGTATTTTTCCTCATTGTTCCGGGAATCTCATATTTAGGAGGAAGCTGATGAAATAAAAGTAGCCGGTTTCGTGTTGATTATCCTCATTTCCGAAAGTCGAACAACTCCGAAGGAGAAAAGATTCAAGTGTTTTTTCCTCTCGCTGATTGCTTGGAATATCCATTAGGTAGTTTTGTGTGAACAAAATGAGTTCAGATTTGAGTGACTCAAACGGATAATGGACGATGGATTTCGTGACGAACCTACAAGAGGTCATTACTCTATACTATGCAATATTTCGTAATACTTATCTATTTCCTTACCCACTGGAAATTGGTTTGAATTGTGTTCATATTTCTTAGTCGGTGTTTCTGTTAATCTTCAAAAGTTTCAATTTGATTTTCGGTTCACATCCGGTGGTACAAGTGAAGCGGAGGGTACACGTACGTTATAATAAGAACATGATAATCTGAAGAAGAAAAAAAAACTAAATGTTTACTTTCGTACTGGAAACTGGTAGAAAACCCCAGAACATGTGGGATAACATTACAAATAAACCGAATAACCATTTAAATTAATTGAAAGAATAGGACTTTATCTATTGTTCTTTAGGAGTGGGTTAGGAGGAAGGAAATTCGGTTGGTGTCTGTGTCTGATGAATTGAGATATGAAATGAAATGAAATTGTTTAATTGTAAAGGCCATCCGGCGTTACAAGGTTGGCATGATGCAAGAAGGTAAAGTTACCAGAATAGTACAGAAATTAAAAAAAGGAAAAATGAATTTCTACTGAAAGAAGAATAAGTAAAAGAGAATAATGACGCAAATTACTCAACAAAAAGCAATTTTTGGCATTTCCCATGGTCAAAATCCGGCATCTCCCAGGTTTTTTGAGGTTCAGGGTGCTAATTCGCTAGTTTAATTATGGGAATATACGGTAAGATTTTCGGAATAAGTGCAAAATTTCCTTAAACAACAAAAACAAAATATCACCCAACTATGTGTACGGAGAACTTTAAAAATAAATCTTGTCATCAGCCTAACAAGAAATCCATCCATGTTGAAACAGACAATAAAAGAGCAAAAACTCGGTTAGACATCAACTGAATTTATTAGGTAGTGTTCTTTTAAGTGTCATGACACGAGGATAATGGGGATATGACCTAAAAGTAGTCCTTGTCTTCAAATGCTTTGAGCGATAATACTTGATGACGATAAAACTGGTGTTTACATTCCGCCGTGCCTAAGTGAATATCTTTACTCAGTGAGAGCCATTATCGATCGATCATTTTGGCTTATATAGACTATCTTCAACAAGGGAAATGAACACTCGTGCAAAGTCAATGTATCCCCGTGCTGTGGTAGGCTGTTTAACCTGGGGTTACCTAAGTATAGAGACCTTCAGCGTGTCTACATTCGATTCTACAACAGTTTTTCTTTCGTTATTTCTATCCGGAATCACTTAATTTACCATCCATACTTCCATATATCTTCTTTGCCATGTAAAAAATGAAAATAAAATAAACAAGGGTGACATATTGGAAAAAGCGTGAAATCGTCTATAGTAGACGCCCCCTAACTGTCTGAAGCATTAATACTTGTTTCTCTCGACAATATCCTCCACCATCAGTAAAAACAACTCAGGAGTGTCGCCATTCGATTCACCATGCAAAATTACCCTAAAGCCAAAACGAACTCCTCTAGTCACGGTCATATCGAGTAGTCGTACAACAAGATAAAGGAAACACACTCCATGGAAAAACATTGAATCATGGGTAAGTTTTTGGCACTGAACTACCTACCTATTACTGTAAACCATTGCCCGCTTCTCTTTTGCTAGTACTTTTGTTTTTAGATAGCTACTCTTCTAGGTAGAAACTCAAAATTTCTTGTTTCTCGATTGTTTGGTATTCAAAATTGAATTCTTGAAAAAAGGGTCATTCTTAAAAATAAAAAATAAAAAAAGGGTCATTCTTAAAATATATAAAAAATAATAATCACTCGCCAAAAACATCCATGTTAGGTAGTTGTAATGTATATAAAGTATAGTATTTCTACTATTAAGTATCCGCGAGTAGGTGAGATCATCGAATTAAAAGGGTTAATTTTTTAATTCGATGGCTGAGTTATGACTCTTTTACGAGGCTCAAGGTCGAAATCACACGACAATATTGAAAATCAAATTATTTTTCAAAAACTATGGGTTTTGGAAGGAATTATTAATTTAAATTTTTTCAGTTCACTAAAAGTTCAATTTTTGTAGTGTATTAGTTGTAGAATCGATCCGTGAACTGATGAAATCCTTATATGTACTGTAGTAACTGGACACTAAGTATGTACTGTTTTAATATTTATTGAATAATTGAATTCTCATAAACGGTACATGAATAATTATTTGGATATAATATTAAGTCTTGCGTTTTCTAGAAAATCCTCTCGCTGATCCACTCTCAGGTGAACACGTGAACCCATTCAAATAAATGTAGTAGCATTTTTACCTACCTGGTTCGCAGTATGCTACATGTACCTACAGACGTATATGGATATCCAATAAGAGTTTATGGAACTGGATTTAATAGGCTATCTCTGGTAATTTTGAGAGCAGGTAGATTGCATAACATACTCGTCGATTTTGAATCGTATCTCATCTTTGGATAACGATTATTGCTGGATCTTAATGCGTCGGCTGGTTTGGATTCAATCAAAAGCAATATGGAGCCAAAGAGGAAGCAGGTGGAAGTTGCGGAGGCGTGAAAGAGTCTTCGCTCGACTGGAAACAACCTTCACTCTTGATGGTCGGATCTCTGGCAAAAGTCACTCGCTCCATTTGGCAAGATGGTCCTTCGAAATTACGTAACCTACCTAAACCACTCATTTTCCTGAGTTACGGTTCTTTTTATGCCTGTGGTGAGATTTTAGGAATACAAAGGTGTTTCAGCATGCATCTTTGTCACCAGAAAACCAACAATTCGTTTCAGAACATTTTGCCCAACAAAAGGAGAAGGAACGAGATTATTGATCTGCCGTCCTAAGATAAAAATGTCGACACTCTACTTTCATATGTTTTGAGTTAAATAATGGTTATTTTATAGTATTTAGTACGTCTTCTTTCGATCAATATAATGATCTAAGCTGGAAAGTTGCTAGTAGATGCTTGGTTTTTTGCGTGGCTAACATTCCTTGACCGGAGGAATAAGCAATAAATTCGAGTTTGAAAATCAGGCTTTGAAAGGTGGTACCTGCCATGTGCACGTTTCTTCATGAAAGAGCTCTGTAAAGGAAGAGTATGCAGTAAGAGAATTCCTTGCTGAGTTAACCACAATAAGTAACAGAAGAGCAAGGTTGTGAAAATCGTTCGAGATTGATGAATTTTGGTTCAACAATAGAGATGTATTCCACAGTAGAGGAATTTTTGTAAGGACGAAAAATTGTGAGCTCTATAACTGTAACATTCGATTTTAGAAAGTAAAATGTTTGTTGACTGTTAAAAGTTGACTTTCAATATTGTAGCTATTTCTAGGGTAAGAGTGGATAATGGATGTTCAGCTCGAGCCGTAGTAATCGTAAAAATGCTGTGCCAAATGCTTTAAGAACGCTTTGCTCATAAAAGTTGTCGCTAAACTATGAGTGAAGGGAGAGGACGAGACCGAGGACGTTCTCAGGGAAGCGTTGAATCAGATAATAAATTAATTTATACGCGAGGAGTGCGCGCCAGGTGCCCTTCAACTGGAGGTGCAGGGTCACAACTGAGAGAACTTGAGGATGTTCGTTTGCGTCATCTTCGGGATTGGCAACTTTTATGACGGTTTTCGTCTAGTATGTGCTGGATGCACTCGTAGCATGACTGAGTTGTGCATTAGGGTAGCCATAATGTTGATAGACGCGGTGGGTTGAGGGTGGAAGCAATTAACGGCCATTCTTCCAGGTAAGTGGCTGGCAGGTGATGGCTGGTCCCTGAATGTCGAGTAGAGTTCCCTGCTTGCTATTTTAAAATTAAAAACAAGAAAATAAACCACCTACAACTGTCTCTTCTCAATTTGCTTCAACTAAAAAAGACCCTAATGCTAGACCAGCATAGACTACTACCACCTGTATATTTTCTTAAAAAATAACCTTAACCAAAACCGGACCAGCCAGAACCTAACACAAATTTTTTAACCTACATTCCCCGATGAGGCGATCAAAGCGATACGTACATCCACCAAGAAAAAAGCCTGAAGGAAAATAAATCCACTTACCTGGACTGATTGGGCTAATTGCTTCCACCCTCAACCCACCGTATATAGATTGAGTTGTTCTACGGGAAATCCTGTCAATAACGGGATTAGGATTTCTTGACTTAAGACTATGGCAGTTCCAGTTAGTCTCCTGCAGACCCTGAATTGATTGGGATTAGGTTTCTTCATGCGTGAGGGTAAGTCGTTCTACACTGCCGAGTAAGTTCCACTTTGGTTGAGCACGAGGCAGTTGCTCTTCTGTTACCTATTGTGATTGAGTCTTTTTATAGACCCATGGCAGTTAGCTACTGCAAACTTCAAATTTGTTATCCCAGGCATAACTTTACTCTGAAGTATTATTTTACCAATTCCGGTCCACGTTGATTTTAATTCCGATGGTAGAAAGCTATGTATTCGTTTAAAGTAAGGAAGCCATAGACTGCCCACCCAACTTGGCAGACATTGTTGGTCCTAAGTTAATGAGGTTAAAAGTCGTTCGATTTTATCTTCACTCAACTATGGCAGCTGTTTCTCTGGTCGGGAAGGGGTGAACGGTAACCTGTCTCGTGTTTTCACCATCTACGTTCAAGTAATTAAAAAAAAGATAAGAAGTGGATTAAACGAGGAAATACCAGTCCGTGGATTATCACGTTAATCCGTCATGTGTAAAAATAATTACGAGTCACGTGTCGAGTCCACGAATTAGAATGGAATGAAACGGGACCCCAAATTGTGCTTTTATTAGTGCAACAACCAAAACAATTCGCAGTATTCGATGATTGTGTGGGTTAGCCCGGAGACATTCCCCTATAAACATTGTTAGTAGGGAGGTACAAGCTTTTCAAAAATAGTCAGTTCAAGTATGATAAGGAGTGTTGAAATTTGTTGCACTAAAAGAGTGAAGTAATTTCAATTTTGTAGAGGAAAGTTTCCCTTATTGCTTCCGAG
>JAEMON010000012.1:11856563-11867723 GCA_030264115.1 Lygus lineolaris
CTACAAGTTTCATGAAGGTAGGATCAGCGGTATCAACTGCGCATGCGCAAACGTGCTCTCAGAACTTCGACAATTTTCATCCGAATTCTATGGGATTTTCAGGTACTAATAATCCCTTTGATGATATATTGATATATATATATGTTATATATATACATACAATCATGTTATGGATACGAGGAAGCTATGTGCCACACCCAACTTGGCAGACGTTTTTTTCAATGAACTGTTGAATGAAGAGTCTTATTTTCTTATTCCTTCCTGGAAACTAAGGGAAAATAACTTATAACTTGTATCATACGTATACAAACTGGCCCTGGACTGGGGAAAAAACATGAATTCACAGCAGGAGGCCATGCGTATCAATTTGATACAACCACCATTTTGGCTGAATTACATATTGATCATGGCGGAAAAATTAATAAAAACGCAATAGAGGGTCATACAAATAAAACCACATTTAAAAAACGGTTTGGCCTGTGGGTTATGAGTTATGACCTACCCCCAACTGGCGGGGCCTGGGGGAAACCTCCTGTTTTTTCTACCTGGCGCTCCAAGTGTGGATTTGTGAGGATGATATGCCATTTGGGGTTAATATGGTAAGAATTTCTGTAGTTTGGAGACTAAATATGCCTGTGGGTTTGACAGGGTTCCAACTGCAGGCTCATTGTTTTAAATATCGACAGCCTAAAGATGTAGAGATAAGTATACATGTTCTACTGTGCAAGAGAAATTGAATTTTCTCCAACAGCAGAATTTTTCAACTCATATTTCTTTAATTTATTTTCAATAGATAAGTAAGTATAACTAACTATCGGTACTGATACAGGACCATCGCCACTGTAACAAGCTTGCTACATACCAAACCAAACCTTTGCTTTTGCCTGGGGTATGACGTAATTTACCCGAATAAAATGCTGGCATAAAAATGCAGTATCCCTTTTTTAAATGGGGAATGATCGTGTATGAGAAAATCACAGTTTTTCTGCCTTTGTTTGTTATTTGGAATAAAATAACACTGCCGATACCAAGAAAAAATAGTTTATCGTTCGGGTGTGGAGGAAACTGAATAAAATCTCAGCTGTTTGGATAACAGGTGGAATTACGAAGGCACTTGAGAAATTCTTCCTATGTCACACTAAAAGAACTGAACCGAAAATCAATGAGAAGAAAATGAAGAAAGAATGAATGAGATCGCATTGAGATCAACAAAATATGAATAATTTAAATAATTAGTAAATTAATATTAATTAATAATTAATTAATTCGATAAATGTATTAATCAAGTAAATGCTATCTCATAATCAGGCCCAAACAGTGGTGGGCATTGTTTTTCGTTTCGTTCGGTTGGCATTTTGGACGGAATGGGCCAATGACAAACGACACCCTTTTCAACGTCACTTTCCCGCAAAATTACAGTACCTTTTAAATATTTCAATACATTTTCTAAAACTACAGATCACTATTTCAGCCTTACGTCTTCATTATTGTTTCTTTTGAGTCATTATCTTTCAGAAAAAAATGTAAAAAAATTGATGATAATTCCCGTTCAGAAAAATCATATGATTGGTTGTATTCCTATCGAACTGTAGCTCGGTATATTTCTTTTGCGAGTTATCACATCTACTTTTCTTTTGAACCAACAGGAGTAAGTTGGCAACCATATTGTGGAGGGAACCGTACAAAAGGTATAGGTGGATACACAGAGCATCGTGACTTGCAACAAGGTCGCGTTACAACACGAGCATTCAATGATGGAGTTGCAGTCACTTTTGCTAATAAGACAAGACGTGAACAACCGACCCGCACCTTCTCGCAATCTTTCAGCCCATGTATCGCAGATTTCGTCTCTCCAACATTTTTCGAATAGAAACACAAGCGTTTGACTTCATTGTCATAGCGATCATTCTTCGCAGAGTGTAATTGTACACGTTTCCACCTCTCGACTCTTGAAGTAAAGTGACTCAACAAAAGCAGTCCGGGGACCCCATTAAGATAAAACCTGAGTATTTCATAACAGAAATTATTGATCTTCAAAACACTCCATTTGATTGATCGAACGCCAATCGGATCTACACTATTGCTAGTACAAAGAAAACTAGAAAATCAAATTGACGTGTTTCAATAGGCATTTTACAATGTGAACAACAACATTATTGTCCAATTAGGTATGCAAATCCGCAGAATATCCTTCTGAAATCTAGGTTGGTGGCTGCGAAAATTCCATCAAAGTCGCGTGATATCCATGTCAGATGTGAACTTCAGTTGTCTCAGCAAAGACGAAACCATGATAGAGATCCAGGACCTTTATTCTTCGATCCACTGCTGAGAAGTTATACGAAGTACCTAGCATGGTGATGGGGAAAATTAACCTGGTTAATTCTGATATTTTTTCTAAACGCCATCCTACTTCGTATAACTTCTCAGGATCGGATCGAAGAATCTTGAAATTTAATTAAATTAGTAAAATTTCATCAATTTGGAAAAAGTTGAATTCGATTTTGAAATGTTGGATGAAATATATTGTGGATACACAAGTAACCATAAAATCTCCCAAAAACACGAATAAAATTGGACAATTATTGAAAACATGTACCTACCTAAGCATTTACTTTAAACGCATTAAAAAAATTCATTATATCAATCAATAATTGCACGTCCATTGATTTTTCCAGAAATCTGTTCATGAAAAATTCCTAAAAATTTTGATTTTCTAATAATGTTCTGTATATTTAGAACGGCTGAGCCCACTTCTGCGTGAAAAAATGATATTGGCGAATGTAAAACAGTTTGCGCTCGCGCTGTAGCTGTTACTGATTCAATCGTGATGAAATTCATAGGAAAATTGTCTTGGAGTCAGCCCCCAACTACCCTCCAGATTTGGGCGAAATCGGTCCATCAGTAACTGATATTATCATAGTTTCAGTAAATTCACGTTTGAGCATGCGTACACGCCTAACTCGCACAATCCCTAAAAATGTCATCAAATTCGGACAATTACTTCATATAGTTTTGCCTGGGACAAGGAATTGACCACAGACACGCGAACCAAAATTGTTCACAAAGCTCTGTTACGTAAAATTTGTTCTTGCTCGATCCCCAAAGTTCATTAGGTATTGAAACTAATAAACCAAAATCAAGTAGAAATTTCGATTTTGGAGGACACACATTTTTTCTCGCACGAATATTATTAAAAGTAGTCACCTTCCTACTACTCTCATCAAAGATTCAAGTTAGCTCCGTGTACAGAGGGAACAAGATTTAAAGCAGTTGAGTTGTTCTCAAGGAGTATGCCTATTCGTCATTATGATCTATACAAAAAAAGTTCCATTCATGCAACATGAGTTGATGAGCGAATTTTCAAAGTATCCTTTAACCAATTTGGTGAGGTGACTCTTATAGGAAATTTTGTGCTGATTCCGAATATATACCGTACTAATGTTTCTATGTTTCAGATAGTAATTTACAATGAAAACTTCAAAAAACACAAGTTTTTTACCCTTGGTTTTAAAAATTTGACCTCTCAGGGTACTTCGAAAATTCTGGCCAACGATCCCATCCACTCTTCTGCAGTTATTGACATTTTGATTTTTTTTTTAATTATTTTTTGCAATTTCCGGAAAGATAGAGACTGGAAGAGAGGGATTATGTTATAAATATACTCGTAGCCATAAGTTTTCACATTTATATCGCGTAGTGCGCAGAAGCTCGAACCATTAAAAAGATTTATAACCCGCAACCATTTTATTGCGCCATCAACAACCTGAAGTCGATGGAATGCGGGTGTATACTCTAAGAAAAACGAGTGGGAGAGGGATTCCGAACCGAAAGAAAAGACCAGGAAGGCGTGTAGACAGAGGTGATCTAACCCAGGCAGTTGCCGACCTGAGCAACAGACATCTTGGCAATGGTCTCACACTGACCTTGCCCCTCATCTATGACGCCCATATTCCGTAATGATGGCTCGCTACTTTTTTCTAAGCTGCAAGATGAAATTTTGGCAGTTTTCGCGTTGCTGCGCTGCTCATTAAGGAGTACATAAACACACTAGGGCCTCAGAAAACGCCGAAAAACGATCTCAATCTCTGGAGTGATACAAGAAATCCCATTTTTTCTGCCTTTGTATTGTTATTTGTCATTAAATAACACTGCCAATACAAAGAAAAAAACATAGTTTATCGTTCGGGTGTACAGAAAACTTGGAATAAAATCAGCCGTTTGAATAACAGTTGGAATTCCGAAGGTTCTCGAGAAACCCTTTCCTACGTCACACTAAAAGAACTGAACCGAAAAAGACTGCGCTGAGATCGCATTGAGAGCAGTGAAAATAGGAATAATTTAAATAATTAATTGAAAATTAATTAATATAAATTAATAATTCAATCAATTTGTTAATTAAGTAGGTAAATTCTATTCTCACTAATCAGGAGCCCAAACAGTAATGGGCTTCGTGTTTTGTTTGGTTCGGTTGGCAACTTGGACGAAATTGGCCAATGACGCGACACCCTTTTTAACGTCACCTTCCCGCAAAATTACAATAATAAATATTTCAATAAATTTTCTAGAATTACAGATTCACTATTTTAGCCTTAGGTCTTCATTATTGTTTCTTTTGAGTCATCTTTCAGGAAAATAAAAATTTAAAATATTGATGATAATTCCTCATTTATATTCTGACCGGTATCAGAAGCTACGCATTTGCATCCTTGTTCGCAGGACTGTAGTTAGTAGGTAGGTAGAGGTAGAGGCTATTCATAGGTATCTATAGGTACATTGATCCTTTTTTGTCGTTCCAAATGCTTAGGGCTTCCAAAATTTCAAATTAAAAGCAGAACTCGAGGGTTCAGACCACCTGTGAGTTCAATCAATTTACTGAATGGTAATATCGCTATGCGGAGCTGATTGTATAGTATATCAGACCGTTGTGATTCTTCTCTTGTTGTATCCGCATACTTCAAGGACAACTTCAGGCTCTTTTGAGCACGTTATTCTCTCGTGATCCCTTTCGCGGAACCTTCTCGCATTAACTGGCCTGACTAGTCAAGTCTCAGAGTGTAACAAAAGTGCGATAAAACAAAAAAAGTAGATGTAAGAAAACTAACGACTAGAAAATGGTCGCTTCTCCGATTACGCAGAAGTAGGGGAGCATCCGCGGGATGACATAATGTATTGTGATGGAACGGCGAACCGTGGCAAACGAGCCGTGAAAGATTCTGGTAGAAAGGATGTTTCCAAGGCCCCTGAAGAAGCCGAGAGATGAGTATCGCCGAAACGGACAATTTTGGCGTGCACCTGTTGGCAGGAACAGAGGAGGATTCAGTGCGAAAAGAAAACACAACTGTTTTGTATGATTGTTAGATTCAGTAATATGACTAAAAATAAACTGGTTAGGTAGGTTATGATATTCTATAGTGTCTTTGTATTGGACATAATCTCAAGATGGTGATACAGAAATTATTGTAGATACGACAACATAAATTATATTAATTTATGCTACCTCTTCAATCTGCCGATTAGGAACAGATTTATTTAACAAAATCAAATACAGCGTCCTCGAAATACCCCAATAATATTTTAAAAAGTAAAGTAAACAACCATTTCAGAATGGATTTTCGTCCGTCTGTCTCTCCTATCTTCGTGGGAGTCATCGGCTATCATGCAAAGGGAGGATCGGAATTAGTTCTGATGATTTTGCTCATGGCTACTCAATGCCTCACCCCCTTTAGTGGAGAGGGGATCGCCGAAGGCCCGACGCGAAGGCCCATCCAAGTACTAATCATGCAGCTGATAGATTGTCTTCGGTGATATCACGGTAATCGGTTATTCCACCAGACAAGGCCTTTCAAACGATATTGTCATCTGGAAGTAGTGTGACTCTCCGTCCGGGATTTGACCGGACAGTAGGGAAAATGACTGTTTTCTGGTAGTAATAACAATAATAAGGGAGTACTAAAGAATGGCAAAGTGGGTGCTAACGAATGCCATTCCAATCGCCAAATGACATCGACATGGCATGACATATTCGCAGGCTAAAAATGCCATAGGAAGTATCAAACTCCCCTTCAACTTTGATTTTCCCTCTTTGAATATTGAACCAGCGAATCCCCCGAATTTGGAGTTGGTGTAGTCACATGTTGCTCTTTCGAACCGTTACAACCACCGTTGCGTCTCGAAAAATAGCATTAGCCAGCAAGTGATGAATGTCAGGTCATTCGAGTAAAATTACATACTTTCTAAAGAACCCTACCTCTCCTTTCTTCGCAGATTTCAATTTCCTTTCCCCCACCCATTGAGAACATCAACATGCGAGGATATATAGATGAGGGCCTACTCTTCGCCGATTCTCCCGCCAGGGTTTTTTCACTGCGTTTAGCACGCCGAACAATTTTTTTCTGTCCCTTTTAATGCCTGTAATTAACGGAAGAGGGCGTTACTGCGCGTCTGCTGTAGGTATTTTTTTTTTTTTTTTTTTTTTTCGCGGAGCGGGTTCTTACGGGATTCCGTCACGAGCTCTGAAATCAGGTGAAACGGCTTAGAAAGTCCTTCCCACCGGGTGACAGCGCGAAATGGTCTTTGAACTTGAGGAATGACATTGACGTGACCACGGAACGAAACGGCATTTCATTAGATGGGCCAAGCCCCAACTGCCACGTGAGTTTGAGAAGAATTTGCTTCAATAGGTGTTGTATAGTGTATCTCATGACTAGGAACTCGATCAGCCTCTCAAATTCTTTTTAATTAGACACTATTAAGCAACCAAAAAACATCGAATTCAATTGGAACTGAACAAGACAACTAAATACACGAGGGGCGGGATTTATGGACGGTACCTTGGGATGGTTTCCTCGAAATTTGGAATACGGATTCGGCTTAGGACCATATCCTTGAAATTCGAGGACCGTCTATAAATCCACTACGGATACTAGGTCCATGGCAGTGGATATTAGAAATACGTATGTTCCAGGAAGGTCCCGTAGTGACCTCAAGCAATGCTCAGAAAATATGATCCTTGAAAGAATGAAACACTTGGATGAGTTCAAATTTATATTTCACGCTGATCGTTGGTTTTATTTTAGTCGGAGTTGTTCGAAACATTTCTCAAAACTACGTCGAAACATTACTCAAACATCTTATACTTAATAAAGTTTGCGAACAGTTCGCGAACTTTTATAGAAAGTTCGTGTTCCAGTTCGAGTTCGAGAAGAAAAGTTCAGGTTCAAGCTCGTGAGTTCGAATGCACCCCTAGTTTCAATTCGTCTTGGATTCACCCGTATTTTTTGAATATTGAATAAAAAGGTACGAAAAGTAAAGCGCTTCGCAGATAGATAAATTGGTATTTCATCGAATTTATACGAACATTCATAAAAGCTCTTAATTGGATGAAAATGTTTTATTTTATAAATTATATTCGTTAGTTCAACAGTTGGATAACTGAAATCAACTTTTTTTGAAAAATTATATTTATCCAGCTTGTTATTTAACGTGATTATTTTACTCGGTTGTGTTTCCGTTTCCAACCCGCATCTTGATGGTGCTTACTCAAGTTTCTTTGCTCTACCTTTACGCAATCAGTGTCTTCATTCGACTTCTCAACCCCGGTTTGAGTGAAGGGTAACCAATGGTCGAAACCTCGTAATAACGGGTCTAATGTAAGGGTTGCTGGTGCAAGTCACATCCCACCCCTAGACACCAGAATGCAGGTATCCTAATATAATCATTCCAATGTATTTCTGGTAATCGTGTATGCATTCCTGCTCGCAAGGAAACACAATATTTTTATTTATTTTTGAGTTTAGGTTTCGGCCCTGAGCACAACAAAGTGATGGGAACCTAAAATAGTTGCGCTCTTAAATCCAAATTCCCTCTCGCATTCTTTCCAGTATTTTACCTTGTCAAAATATTTGATTTTCATTGCCTTATTCCATTCGTAGATTATACCTTGAATTCTGGCCGTCAGGTTCTACGTGCGACCGGACACCAGAAAACAGTTATTTTCCTGACTGTCCGGTCAAATCCCGGACGGTGAGTCACCCTACTTCCAGATGACAATATCATCGATCCCATCTTTGCCTGATTAAGGAATACAAGAGCTTTAAATGAGTCGGAAGTTCCGTAAAATAAGGCTTGGTTAGGGGGTATACTATTTTATGAATAAAAAAGAATCGTGGTAAAAAAAACCATTTTTTGGATCGCATGTAAAAAATATTTTTCTTAATCATATCAAAAAACTATCCGACTTGATTGAAGAGAAAGACTATAAGTATGGTAGGTTCATGATGTAGAAATTTAAACAAGATGCTACTGACAGCAACTACAGAGGAAAAGATACTTGAAAATTATTGTCAAATCGCCTGTTTATTTAGGTAATTACCTACTACCCTTATTTGCCCAACTATGTAATTTCGATTTCGAAAGCGGAACATTAGAGAGTACGAATACACTCAAATACATTACGAAGTCGATTTTTCATTGAAGAAGACTCCCGCTGTTTTATCACATGCATTGTTCTTCTTGATGGTTCAGCAATGTACCATTGTGGTCGTCGTAGGGAATACGATAACCTGAGCTTAACCCGCTGGCCTTAATCCGATTAGAAACATGAAATTATCTTTGTAACAATGGGGCTCTTGAATCATTACGGTCTATCTCGACGCAGCTTCAGTTTAGCAAGCGATGGCGAGGACAGCACAAATGAGGCGAAGGAAATTTTTGTAATGAAAGGCATTTTCACAGGCATCATCATCTATGATGTGTAAAATATAGTATGTGAAACATGATCCATGATTAGAAGATACTGAACCCATTTTCGACCTAACGTTGGCTGTTAATTGAATTCTTGCCAGCTGATTTTAAAAAGTCCTCCTAATGTGTAACTCTTATTGTGTAATATTACATTTTTACTTATTCTTGCAGTTCTTGTTCTCCGTCCAGATGAAAGCATGAATAACGTGCAGTAGGTACTACAGTACTAAAAGAGCTATTCTTTCTTCAGAATTGAAATTTATGAAGTCGTAACCAACAAGGTCTTCATGGATGTTTCCTGGTTATTAGTATTTTCTTTCGAAATCCTATTCGTTTGTGGGCTGTTTGGGACACCTTTAATATTAGCCGGGGGGGGGGGGGGGGGGGGGGGGGGGGGGGGGGGGGGTCGTGGTTGTGGGATGCCCTGGAGTTGAGTTGTTTGGGTTCGGAACAAGATTTTGGGCGTTGGGTAGATTGTGGGAGGACTCCATTCATACAGGTACAGTGACCTCCAAAACACATTAGCCAAATCCGCATGTACGTGTGAACGGTCTTTGAAGTGCACGAGCAATGCCGGTAAAAGGGTCTCTCTCCTTATAGGACTAGACCAGAAAAGGTGAGTTTAACTACCATGAATATAACACCTTTCTCAAAATATAAGTTGGTCATCAAACCAACTGGCCACTGATGTGGTTGGTTGGATCTTCAAAGTTGATTCCATAAATATTTATTCCAGGAATATATTTAGCAAATATTTCGATTTTTTAGGAAATATTTAGCAAATTGAAAAGAAGGATGAATATTGGATACATCTGAAGAACATCCAAGGAAAGAAAATGAAACCAGCTACATGGCAATTTTTTAAATATTAATCATCGAGTTATGTTTGAAATTCAAACTTTGAATACACTATATTTGAATATCGGGGGTACAAATTTATCGAATGGATTTGCATTACCAGAGGCATTACAACATTTTTCATTTCCAGTTCGTAACCAATTTGAACAACATTAGAGCTGTCAGGATGTCAGCTGTCAGGAACTAACCATGCCTTCAGACGGGAAATAAGTTCATCTCTCTTACCAGTTGATTTATATCCCCCCTTCAACAGTTCAAATTTCAATTGCGAGACCTTCATCGACTCAATCAACTGGGTAGTGAGGCTCACCTTCTCGTTTTTCGGACCCATGGTGCAACGAGCGCGGACGCGGAACGTAGATGTACTTCCACTGAATTTAGAAGTAATCCGCAATAAATGACGAGCACTTCAAGTCACTATAGTGTTGTTTCACACGCTATCCCACTTCTGAGTTTGTCAGGCTGGCATAATAGTTCAATAAAACACAATAATTCCGGAAGAACGACACTTTAATCACGGACTGACGGACGTACAAGATCACGGACATATAATAATTCGACTGACTCCTAGACGCGCATGCGTCAACAGACTGGCATAACTTCCCCTCCATCCCTACTACATCCTTACAGAGCAACCAATTTGGAATCTGCCAAAATTCTGACGCCAATCGTTTCTCGCAGACAGTCATACCAGAAAAAAGATGACTTGGATGAGAAACTCTTGTTATCTGTAATTCCCGACCATGATTCAAAACCCTCCCTTTTCAACCTGGATTTGAATAATTTTGTATGGCCCAAACTATGAACTGCCAAAATGCCAACAGGCTGCAGTGGAATGAATTGGTGAGTAAAACTCGGCGCTCAAGTACAAGTTCCTAAGGTGGCTGCATACGAAACTATAGCTTCATATAGTGAATAGCCTAGAAATTTGCTTTAAGAGCCGCTCAGATGATTCTGGCCATATACATCATCAAGTAAAAGTCCTGAAGTGGTCACATACTGCATTGCAGCTTCGTAGAGTGAATAGCCTAGAAGCTGGCTTTAGGAGCTACTCAGCTGATTCTGGCCATATACATCATCAAGTAAAAGTCCTGAAGAGGCCACATACTACATTACAGATGCGTAGAGTGAATAGCCCAGAAATTGGCTTAAGGAGCTGCTCAGCTGATTCTGGCCATATACATCATCAAGTAAAAGTCCTGAAGAGGCCACTCCCGAGAGGGGGAGGGGGGGGGGGCTACATTACAGCTTCGTAGATTGAATAGCTTAGAAATTAGAAAACATTAGGTAGCATTTTTGTGACTTTTTCTGTAACGATTTTGTGAAATCTTTTCGTAACGGTTTTGTGATGTTTCCGTAACGTTTTTGGACAGTTGGGTCGTAAAGCATGTTCCATGCTAATATAGTTATTGATAGTTGGGAATACCTAGTCGATGTCCTAGACATGATCAGATATTCAAAGTAAGAAGTGACACGAGATAACAGACAATTCTGTACTTAAAACTGTTTTCGTTACTTCTGTTCGTTTCATTTTTCAATATTTTTTATCTTCTAGTCATT
>JAEMON010000012.1:11884980-11917601 GCA_030264115.1 Lygus lineolaris
CAGACGTTTTTTTTTAGGTTACCGAAAATCGAGTCTGTTCTGCTAGAAAACGTTGACACAAAAGCGGAGGAGCAAAATAGAAATTAGGGATTTGAGAAAGAGTGGGATTGTGACATATTGAAAGTAACTATATTACAAATGGATCATGATCATAATCTGTATTATTATGAGTATGATCGCAGGAAGGAGTCTATTGATTCATTGGTTCAATCCAATTTTATTGCCCTTAAAGAATTCAAGAAGTGATATAAAGTGGTCAAACAGTTTATGTACTCGTATTTACAAGACACCTACTGGTTCGAGGTTAGCCACATCGTTGGTCTTACACAAAAGTAAACAAATTCCTCATAGCTGTACAAATCACTTGAGGCATCGCTTGGTTACCTACAAGCATGTCTGTCTGGGTGGTAGGCACTATATAATTTTCAAATACCAACATAGTCAAATGTGTAATATGAGAATATGATGAGATGAAAAATATATTATTGTCTCTATTACGACATATTAAAAAAATATGGTTTCATACATGTAGTTTTCTCCTCTTACAATTTGGAAGGTTGGGTAAAATTTGAATGTACAGTCAGAGTGGACAAGGTACTCATTAGAAAATGGGTGTTCAAGGTACAGAAACTGTAACGGCAGTGAGTTGGTTGGAGTATTTCGAGCTTGTAGAGTCGCTTGTCTAGAATGTGCACTGTGTCTCCATCATTCGCCTTCCAATTATTAAGCACCTCTCCACTATTGGCAATGATCATATTGTATACACTATACAGCGACGAATCGTTGAGCACAGAAATCAGGAGGCTTTGCTGGTTATATTTTTTTATATTTCTGAAATATGTACGTCAATTTTATCAATTATCTGTCTTCAGGTATTGGAGAATCAACTCAATTTTCATATGGATATCCGGCTGTGGATCCTGCTCGTGACGATTCCTCTCGTACCTCTCGGGATCATCAGAACCATGAAAGCTCTCGTACCGCTCTCCATCACCGCCTTGGTTTTGATAATGTTCGGTCTCAGCATCACGTTGTACTACACCTTCACGGACATCCCACCGCTGTCTCAACGCGAACTCATCACCCACCCGAAGGACTGGCCGCTGTTCTTCGCCACAGTGCTCTTCGCTATGGAAGGCATTGGCACTGTAAGTATGATCCGACTACGTACAATATTTTTGTTGAGAGATTGAGATAGATGTTGGGTGATTGAGAGATTGGGTTGATTGTTTGATATTTTTGTTGAGACCAACTTTGGGTTGAGGGATATCGTGACAAGTTTGGGTAGCAACTGCCAGTGAAGCACAGAGTACCAGAAGACATTTTATGAAATTCTCACTGTGTATTGAGCTTGAGAGGGTTCTGCTATGGTTCCACCTTTAAGAATCGCATTTCGTCGCAGAATCGGCAACACCTGCTATCTTAATTTTCCTTACTTTTCAAGAGAGCCAAAAAACTCATTCACGAGCTCACTCCACATTACCATGTTTGTGTGTCACCATGGTCATTAAATTTTCGTGGAAGGAAGAGAAACTTTAACATAGCGAAAACGTTAGAATGAAGAAAAAAATCAATTTATAGATAGCTGGTATTGACTGATATAGATTCGGCTTCAAATTTTGAATCAAGATCCATGCGTTACTCATTTTGGCAAAAAAATGAGATAGCAGGTTTTGCCGATTCAGTGACGATTTAGAATAAAACTATATAACACTGTTATACGCTAACACACTACTATACTCGGCAGGTGGAAGAATATGCATGGAAAAGTACTTTTTCGCCCTTGTGCTTCCTCCTTTTGAGTCACACCCTGGAATCACATTATTATAACACCACTATACCTTGTATCTCAGGTTTTGCCCATTGAAAATTCCATGGAGCACCCTCAGCACTTCCTTGGATGCCCGGGAGTCCTTAATACGGCAATGAGCGTCGTGGTGGTCCTCTACGGATTCGTCGGATTTTTCGGATACGCCCGATTCGGGCCCGAAACGAAAGCCAGCATAACTTTGAATCTCGGGTCTGAAACTAGGTGAGTACTCTTTCAATTTTGAATTTGTAAAAACTTAACTGTCGAACTCATTTATCATTCCTGCATGATGCTCATTGCCATGTTGAGACGCTGTGGTTGACATCATTTGTATCTACGAGTACCTACATCTTCACTTTTCGTTTTTACGATTCTAGTCTCGGTGAACTCGTCAAGATCCTGGTGGCATTGTCCATCTTGTTCACGTACGGCCTTCAGTTTACCGTCCCAACGGAGATCGTGTGGAAGAAAGTTGGACCAATGGTCAGCGAAGCTAAGCAAGAGGTCGGGTACTACGTGCTGAGAGCCACCATGATCCTTGGAACAGGTGGGTCATAAATTCAATTTGAAAACCAGATAAGAGAAGTAATGTTTGAGAGAGGACTGGTGACAGTGGTGACACATTCTACACGATATGCCATCTGTACAGTTTAGGTCAACCCAGCACTCTTTGAGCTTTTTTTCAGATTTGGGGTTTGCTAGCAATTATTAATGGCGAACCTCACATTTTAATTGAGCACACATAGAAACATCAATCAACAAATGCAAATAAAATTGTTTACAAACAATTGCCAACTACATTTGTAGGTACCTACTACTGGAAAATTTTTTGTCGTAAAAGTCTAAAAAAACCTATCATATTTCCCCAAGAAGAACAATTTTACGCCCGAAGTTCTCTTTCGAACCCCAAGTTTGTGTTCACCAATTCGAATACTCTGCCAAGTGGAAATAGCACATTGCTCCCTCGCGTCCAAGAAAATAAGAAATAAAAATTGCGTAAGTTCAAAACTCTTGATCGTGTTAATGTTTGACAGTTTAGACAAATGTCAACGTAATCGTGAAAAAAATTTCACATTTCTACAAATTTAGGTTAGCGCATGCGTTTATTTATTTATTTAAATTACGGGCAAGCCCAATCACACGGATAAAATTCAGCAGAATAGTAAATTAAACAAATCAGAACAGACATTTAAAGTAGAAAATAAGGAAACATAAGAGAAAAAAATAACAGAAAGAGAAGAAATGTATTTGAGGTACCATGAATAATCACTGAAAATGGCTAAATAAAAACTAAGAACTGCAAGAAATTAATGATTTAAGCGTACCTTTGATTTGCGTTGAGCGTACCTTTGATTCGATCATGATGGAATTCATGTATCCATATATGGGAAAATCAAGGTCTCCTACCTGCATAAACCCTGAAAATTTGAACAAAATCGGAGGAAAGCTCTTGCAGATATATATGACTGTAACAAGGAAATGAAGACAGACACAGAACCAAATTCGTCCAGGGAGCTCTGATAGGTACCTACGTAAAATGCAGTGGGAATTTCAATTTTGGAGGACCAAAATTGTTTCGATTCTCAAAGTGAAAACAAAGCTTCCGCTTCCTCCGGTAGACTCGAAAGCAAAGCAAAGTAACAACTTCTCGTAAATCGTAACGTCTAAGAAAGGACAGAGGCTAAAGGAGTTCAAATCTCATCCACCGGCCAATCTCAAATCCCAAAGGCCAAACCTCCAATCCCTTGCCAGGCTCTGATGGTTACCGTGATTATCCTTATCTTTTTTTAAATTTATTAAACTTTACTTTTGCAGTAATAATTGCCGTCATCGTTCCCGACCTCGGCCCCTTCATATCTTTAGTTGGCGCAGTCTGCTTCTCGATCCTCGGTCTCTTCTGCCCCGCGATCATCGAGCTGATGACCTACTACGAAGAGGGCTATGGCCCCATGAAGTACCTGCTTGTCAAGGACACAATCGTCATCTTGTTGGCTGCGGCAGCTCTAATTAGCGGTACCTACACCAGTATTCAGGAAATCGTCGCATTCTACATGAAATAAGACAAACCGTAATGTGCACATAGGTCCCTGATCAAAGTGAGAGGAGAGCACTCACACTCAGTTTTGAATTGACGTTTAAAATTTAAAATCCTGTTATTTATAAATACCCCAATAACTGCAGTTATTTTCATCTGGCCACGCCATCGCCAGTGATGGGAGTGTGATGTATGGATCTTTTCTACGAGAACATGGTTGATCTATCGATCCAGAAGAAACTTGAAGAACTCAAAAAGCAACGCCGTTCAACTGCATAACTATTGATCATTTATCCGTCAGCCGTCGTTGGGCAGAACCTGAACATAACGGATCTTAGTATCCGTAACCACTAATGAAAAAGTTCCCAGGTTTAATTTTCCAACGGAGCTAGACATTTCTCTTACTCAGCAGCTGAGTATATATTAAGTAATTTGTAAAAATGCAACGATATTCAAGTAGGTATATACGTCACACCAATTATAATTGTTATAAGATAGGAAAATACTATATATGGTTTTCCACAACTCGCGCGAGCAAATCTGTTTCAAATAGGTTTTGATAATTAATCTTATACATTCCAAGTTCATAGAGTATCTTCTGTACGTGCGTAGATGAAGGTAGGTTAAATCCCACCTAGGGCCTCCCTCTATTCGACGATTTCATGGGTTTTCTCTATTTTATTTAGTTGTTCAAATATCGAGAGTATTTTGTGTATTTTCCACCTTGACGGTCACGAAAATGGGATAAGAATCGTTGGGAACGGTTATTAGGAACGAAGTTGGAATTTTAACCGTGAAATTTCAGGCTGTGAAAAGTTGCTATGATTGCTGTGATCGAGTCTAATTAAACGAGCAAAGCTTCATTATTTCATTACCAAACAAAATCCACAACAATATTCTGTAGCTTATCATTTTTTTCTTTCTTAATTTCATTCATTATTACTTAAATTATACCTAAGGTGGTATTTTCAAGTATTAAGAACATTACAAAAAAATCTCTTTGTGAGTGTACTAACTGTAAGGGGGCGATTTTTGGGAAACCAGGGAAAAGTTGGGCTTTGTCTAACAATAAGCAAACACCTCTTTTTCCAGTACGCGCTAAAATATAGTTCAGGAGGACATTTAAAGTCACTTTATTAGCACAATACCTATCTATCTAAGAATGAAAACGTCCCCATCGAAAATTTGGTGAAGAGAATATTAATTTATTATTCACGTTACACATGATTTTGGTTTACATGTTTAGTCAAAGATATTTTTTCGTGTTCCCAACCTTCGTCCATATTTAAAATCTCCCGAAATGACTGTATACTATTGCTGTATCTACCTTTGTATTCAGCGTTACAATACTAGTTTTTAATACTGTTACCTAAGTATTCTAGCAACATTCCTTATATCGAAATATCAACCAAACTTCGAATGTGTAAATTGTAAGTACGAGTATTTTAATGATTCGTTCAGAGTGAGATTTATTTTTTATCGGGTACCTACTTCCTTGTTGAGGAGTTAAGTACCTATTTATGTAAGTACTTATGAAGTTATATAGGTGAATAATTATATGAACTTAAGGCACTTCAGTTTAAACATTATACCTTGTGAAAATTATGGTACAATATAAATTTACATGGTGGGATCTGTCAAATATCCCACTCCCCGAATTCGTTGCTAAGTTGCTTAAATTTGTTTTCCGCTCCAAGCAATACCGACGATTGGAGGATGAATCTCCTCTACTCTTGAAAGGAGAACATTATTGTTGTTTTAACGATTCCATATCGGGAAATTAAGAGCATAGGGTTGTTGGACACCCCACCTGGTAATTATGTTGTTATGTGATTATTCAGTATTTCAAAACAGTACCAATAAATAATAATATAAATAAATATTAGGTTCTTTGTCCTTATCTCGGTCCATCAAACGTACCGACCTACTTTACGTTCTTCGTTTATAAGTGTAGGTACTACATTACCTTTTTAAACTTTTCTGTGATAATTTAAAAACATAAATTACATTTTAAAATAATTTGGAAGATAGCTATTGTACAGAGATTCTTAATATAAATACTTGATGAATTCAGTATTCAGTTTTATGAATCATAAAAATAATGTTATAAAGGGGCCGGTGGTAAATATTCGAACATTTTCGCTGCACAGTACCTTCTGCGCACATTTTTGACGACAATTGATATGCGTGTGCGTAGAAGATTATGAGCAGCTACAACTATTTGAATATTACCTGTACCGCCGCTGGTTGGAACACACCTTATGAACCCTCAAGAAACTGCATTGCACAGCCTGTGGAACTGGAGTTATTCCAACATGAGTCCAACATGAGTATTAGAGAAGTTGTACTTATATAAAATGCGTTGGTACCAGTGAAACATTTATAATTTTATCATCTGTATGAATATACATTTCATCGATTATGTTGATTGATTCTTGTCTTACTCTTGGAACAAAGAGAAGATTTTAAGCTCGGTTGTGACCTCATATCAAAGGGCTCCTACGAAATCAAAATCAAGTGCCTAGAATGCGTTTCGGCTTACTCTATAAATATTATCTAGAAAATTTATTTAGTATCATCATTATTGGTAATGGAATTATGCTAAGTAATTATTGTCAATTAATTGCACTCCGCTTAAAATTTCAATTTCATTCCGGCTGATGCAGAATCCGCATTGCCGTACATCAGATTGCCACTACTTTTTGTGTACTGTGTACATAAACTATAATTTTAAGGTATGTAAATATAAAATATGTATATCGTGTAAATATAAAAGCAAAGATTGTCTCTAATGTAAGAAGGCAAACTAATAAGTAGGTACTGTTTTTTAACGGAACTGTGAGTAATAAAAAACATTCATAAAATGAAGTATTAAGTACATTGATCTACTGAAAAATATACTTTCCCATGATTCGATCAGCATTCTATCGGTATTCTATAGATACTTAGCAGTCGCAGATTCTTAAAATGCATTAATGAAACTAGCTAGGTAGGTATTGCAATGCCCCTTGTTCAACTCCTCTAGGTTCTCCCGAGGGAGGGAAGAAATTCGGCTAAAGGGATTTGAATTCGAAAAAAAGGAAGGTGCAATGCTGAGAAAGAGATCTGCAGGGGTGGGGATTATTTTGAAAGCGTGAAAACAGACTAACACTAATGACTACTTAAACTCGAATTTTAACCAACAACAACAAAAATACACCTATTTTATCAGTGCCTCAGGAATTTTCAAAGACGAACATCGAAAATTCCAAAATGGAATTTATTGAAACAACTTCAATAAGTAGAATTTATCAATCATACAACCTTGAACCTTACCCAACCTACAACAACTTTTTCACGAGACAAATTATTTTAACGAATTTCTAGGGACCTCAAATTCAAATTTCAAATGGCAGAGGTGGAACTTACTTCGTGGCATGGATGAGTTAAACATCCATGCAATGAAATATGATAGAGAATGAAGTATAAATTAATGCAGACGTCTCAGACTCCAGAACGACAGTGGCAGCAAACACGAAGCGGCTTCCAATGAGCAAATTCTAAATTCCAAAAGAAAACTTGAAAAAAATACATTAAAGGCAACCATGTGCCCACACAAGCCCTGTACAAGCTAATATTTGAGTCTCTTCCCAAGCCCCAGACTGCTGGATAGGGAGGAAAGATCGAATCAAATTTCAAGCGGATTGATCTTTTCGGTCCGATTAATCTATTTTTTAGATCGTTCCCAACTTGCCAAAATATCTTTTATTTTCTTTCAAAAGGCAATGTATTAATACTTTATCTCAAGCTGTGATTGAGGAGCACATATTATTTGTGTCTGCCGATATGTTACTTTAACAATTTGCGTAGAAATATTACGAGCGAGAACAAATTTCATTTTAATGGAATAAACCTTCCTACTTCCTATTTGTTTGTTATTTATTACTCAGAAAAACAACTCATCCAACCTCATTCTTGACCAGAATGATTAGAGGGGAGTTACAGCAGTCATTTAAAAGCTTGAGCAAAATAGGAGAATCAGAAGATCGATTCACAAATATCGATTCTTTTGAGCCGATTTATCGATCTCTGCCTGCCACCATTACCCCCTCTAATGCATAATACTGTGAGTTCTCGAAAGAGAGCATCACAATTTTCATATTAGGTATTTACGGGAAGATCGTGCTCATGATGAGAGCATTATATTATCTTCAGTCACCTTGTTTCATACCTTCGAAGTACAGGTATTCAATGCATCTACGCCCACATCTTGACGACTACCTATCGTCCCAAAGAGTCGTTACGAGTCGTTGTTACCTGATGTATTTATTACTAGAATTACTTATTTTTCGATGAATGTCCCCGGTCAGCTCCAAGAAAAAATGTGAGAGTCATCCATGTTTTGGTGGACGCCATCCATTTTATTTAAAATACAATAATATCTATACAACTGTTGTCCACTAAATCTGAGCTCCAAGTGGTTTACACTCCCAGCAAGATCCCAACACCGGCCAAAATCCATTTAGCGGGTTTTTGTTTAGACTTGAGGTTGAAATACCAGACAAACGTCGGACCTCGGAGCTTAGTTTTGTAAGCTGGACATTCGTAGACACTACGAAGATCGGCTTTGTCCACGAGGATGGCCCTCGCGTGGATAACTGGCAGAAGAGGGTACAACTCTTTGGGCTTGGATTCCACGATTGATCCCAACATTATGTCCCACCTGGAATTTACATAGTTCAAGTAGAGAATATTGTTAGGATCAGGGATTTAGTCTTAATCCCTTAGCTTAACTACAGAATCCCTTCTCTACGTTTATAGGTTCTTTACTTAGGATCCCGTTAGGATCAGGGATTTAGTCTTAATCCCTTAGCTCAACTACAGAATCCCTTCTCTACCTTTATAGGTTCTTTACTTTCCTTATTTGAATACCGTAAATATATACCTACGAGTATCTAATTTTGTTTACAACCTTAATGCCTATATTAACATACTAACAGGTTACCTGGCTCCTTCCATGTACAACATGCTGAGATAAGCCCCTTCACGGGGTGCTGAAGAAAATTCTTCCCTGATTCTTTTCGTAACATCAAATTGAAGACACATTTTGTCCAACGGCCACTCGTTCTTTCTTGCAGTCGTCTGCTCAATTGCAGTCAAGAACGACTGAGGGTTGAACAGCCCTCCGAGCCAAATGGTTGCGGGAAGTATGAAGTCCCCTGTCCACACTTAAATAAAAAATGTACCTTTTAGCTTCTCTTCAAAACATAACGTATTTTGTCTGTATCTATATATTAAACAAATCGTGAAATTTCGGTGTTTCTTTCCTGTTTTATATTGAAAAACTACTAGCACCAATTTCATAATTTTTCTGTCTGTATATCCGTTTGTTTGTCTGCTTTTCAGAGCCACAGAGGTGGTAAGGTATCTTAAACAACGTAAATAGTACGCGTCAACGGGGTTTCAAACAATTCAATTCTGCTGTCAGTTTACACAACGTGAATATCGATTCCAACTGCGATCGATAAAATATTCCTGTGCAGCACACGGGTTAGCAAGCTATTAATGCATTATTTCGAACAGATTTTAATAGAATTAGGGCGCAGCTAAGCACTATTAATCTGCATTAAAGGTGGAAAACCGGTACCACACCTATTGAACTGGATGGTCATAGATTCGCGCACGGTCTACAAGTTAATTTATTATCTTCATAAATGCACATGTTAATATTTTCCTTTGATATATACGCCCGTTTAAATGAAAAAATAAAATAAAATAATTTCGACTCATTTCATTATGCATCAATAACTATTACCCTTAAATGAAGCATGTTGTTAAGCAGTACCGAATAAATGTGCAGATCATCAGAGATCATGCGAGAGTCTAACCTTCCAATTCTTTCTGCCTCAATTGCTGATCGACGAACCAAGCTGCTAACCCTAGATTCGAAGGGTAGGCCTTATTAGCCCAAGCTTCAGGCACTCTGTCCACATAGAGCGATTCTTGCAAAATCTCCATGTCGCTGGTTATAGTCAACTCTCCCTGGAAATGAAAACGTGGATTGGAGGTACCTCATCATAAACTTAGTGATTACTTAGGTACCTAAGGCCTAAACGCCGTACGAACCATCAGTGGCTAATTCTACGTGATAAAATTTTAATTATTCTTGTTAAATTAAATAAAGATTCAATTCTTGGATGTAGAGATAAGTAAATTTATTTGCACAATATAGGTAGGCACTATCGAATTTCCGGATTTTCTTAAACTAGGTTTCTTTACGGACAAAATCCATCCGAAAAATATTCATTCTGCCCACCCAGATTGGTCAAAGTTACCACTCTGCGCCTCATTGGACTTGTTAAAATGGGTTGTCTGACTTCAATCGTCAAACACCATTGTCCAAAGTCCCAGTTTTAAGATTTGGCGATGCGGTTTTTACGGATCAATAAAAGTAAGAAGGACCTATATTATGTGTCACTGCGATTGGCTATTACCTTGAGCCCGAGGCTGAGCTCTTTCAGTGATCTTTTCATCTCGTTGGTCAGGATGTTCATCCTCTCGCATTCCTGAAAGGCTACTATAGTGAAGGGGCTCCGATCTTCAGTTTTCGCCATCATTTCATGTACCTGAAAAGATTCTCCAAGCTTGTCGTATATTTCATCCAAAACTCCTTTGACCTGTGAAATAAGGGAAAAAAGTATTGATTTTATATAATCAAAAATTGTTATTAGAATTCGTACCTACACGAGTATGAGATGTTTTAGGTATCATTGCTAATGTTGCCATATAGATCGCGCTAGAAAATATTGTCTCTATTATATTTCCCTTGTATAGGTAATCCCTGTGTCCATCAAGTTCAGAACATCTTCTCAACAATTTTTAACATAACAGCTTACAATAAATTTCCACCACAACATCTTCACTAGATTTCCAACGTCGAAAAGAGTACCTACAAGTAGCAAGAAACCATTCAGCTTTTTTGACAACATCTCCCAATAAAATCGGCCATAAGAAAACTTGGTAAATAGGAGAGCTAAATAACTGTATAATACATTATAGTTGCAAAATGGAAATAAATTATTCATTCCTCGCTATAAATCGACTTAAAAATTTCTCACTTTGTCTTCTTTACTGATCGTTTCTCCAGCTTCACCACCGCCTTCTCTCGGCTGCAATTCGAAAATGGTGTTGAAGAGCGTGGTGGCCTGCGTTGTCAAGAAATTGTACTCGGCGTTGGGGTGTAGCCCATACAGTATAGGGGATTCTGGTGGCAACATGGCGTCTATATATTTATGATAGCCTGGGTAATCTGTATTTGGTGGAGCTTGGAAGCCTGGACAGTAGTAGAGATCGCCTTCAAGCTGCAGAGAACGTCAGTTCAAAATTAATAAAAGTGAGTTAATATGAGAAATTAAAAGTTATCCTTTGAATACCCCAAATAAATGAACAGCATATTTCAGAAACAGCAAGATTTCCACCCCCATAAAAATGGCATTCGACGGCGCAGAGAAATGGTGATATTCATTCTTAACAAAAATCAACCAACCAAATCTGGACACATGTATTCTTGCAAGTATGTGCGACAAAGCCTTCTGTCTCTGTCATCAGTAATATGGCCGCCGTACATGATTTCTCCGAAAAGGTACCTCAGATCCTCCCAAGGGACGGTATTGTTATTTTCCAGATAATTGAACAGCACGTTCACGCTTATAGTCAAATCACCTGCAACAATTCGGGATTTTTCATGTGGCATGTATACGTACTTTTTATGTGACGTATATCCAGTAGGTACTATAGGACTTTCCAAGCATCCATTTAAGTATTGTGGGTAATAGCGAAACCGACCGACAAACAATCACTATGCTAAAAGGCTGGAGTACCTAAATTTTTATTTGGAAAAATTACTTATTTGGTAACCCAAAATGTTTTTAAATTATATTATTTAAAATAATTTTATGTTTTTTTTCTAACTTTTTTAGGCTTAAGAATGGAGTCACAAAGAAACGTTTGTTTCTCGTTAAAAAATTATTTTGCTACATTCCTAAAAACGGTACAGAATTATCTCCAGGTCGAATAGTATTCCGGTTTTCACTTTCCTTCCTACTCATATAAATGTTACATTTTACAGATAGACAAATTCCTAAAAATAAACTAATCACTTGAAAGATACTCACCAACATTAAAGGGGTATTTCCTGTTCCATCCTTGTGGACCAAATTTTCTTCTTTCAGCCACCACTGCGTGGAAATAGCACAACGAAAACAGGATAGCTTTGAATTCTGCTTCTTTGGAACACATCTCCAACGTGTCCTGGCTGAAATTGTCCAACGCTTTGTGTAAATTCGCCTGCATTCCGGCTGGAGGCTCATTTGTGATTTTGATGGACGATTCAAGAACACCCTGAAATTAATGCATCAATACCGGGAATGAAATTTTAGTATTAAATAAAGCCTTCCACCAAAGCATTTTCTTTAGTGGGGTCTGTGCTGAAATATTTTAAGAAAATAGCCTGATATTATCTTCATAGCTTGAGGGAACAGCTGAATCAATACACCAACAGTGAAATAATTACACACATGAGTGTTGAATATCATCAAGATTAACATTAACGAACATCGTTTTAGACTTAGCTTCGGTATTCTGCAATATCTCATCAAATTTGATTAATTGACAGACCTGAGGTATAGCATGGAACGCGGGATCTGCCGCTGGCTCTGCACTGATGAACAACCTAAAGTCTGGATGAGGTTTCGTTTGGGCTGCTTCCATTCTCTTGTCGAGGGTTGGAAGCCACTTAGTTACCAAATGAATATTCTGTGAAAAACCATATTGATATTTTCAACTCGTATAGTTAGTGTAGGTGAGGTAAAAAGTTCCTGTGATGCTGTATGGACTTGATGACCAAATTTTCAAAGAATCTCTTTAACCGATAAGGTGGGTGATTCTTATTGAAAATTTTGCGCCGATTTCGAATATACCATATTATATTCCCCCATAGCGTTCTCCTCCAGAAATTCTGGCCAACGAACTGATCCTTTCTTTTGATATTATTGACATTTTGAAATGTTTTTGGTTTTTAAGATCGATACTAGGGTCAGATATCATCTAGAGTGCCACCTAAGAGTATATAAATATGTAAATACCTAGGTATATAAGTATTTATATATATGCAAGTGTTAAACTTCAGGAATCGTTTTAGGATTATGTGAATGGTTCAGAAATTTGCATAACTAAAATTTTAGCTGGATTTTCTTAGAAAATCTGCTGAAAGTATATAGGCTACACCTTACTTACTTGTAAAATGACCCAATGGCCCAGTTTTGAGCCAGTCTCCATGGCTCTTTCGGCTACAATTTCCTGACCTTGTCCCAATGACACGTTGTGAAAATTTTTCCGGTCACTGGAAAATCCGACTTTCTTCCCTACTCTTTCTACATCCTACAAGAAGTGAAATTGTTGCTTTCAGACGAGTAGTTGAACATATTTTAATTAATTTCAACATAGCTATCTTAAATATGGAGGCATTTCGTAGACCACTATAATAATAATTATTGTTTAGAGCGTCTGGAATGGCATTATAATATTAGGATCACCTTTTTCCAACTTTTTATTGTTTCACGTTCACTTTGAGGGTAATCCTAGTTCTAAATTAACAACAAATAACCAGATGATTGAGCATACCCTAGTTGGATCGACACCAGGAGACAGAATAAAGAAGACTGCTACAACAGAGCTGGTCTCTTCATGGGACTTCTCGTACTCAACTGAACGAGCATGGACGTACTTGGAACCCAATTTCTGCTCGATAAACCACCTAGAAAAGCGTGATTGGTTTATTATTTTCGACATATATAATTCTTTCGGTATTCCATAATATTCACCCGGCTTGTTTCTCAGTAGAAAAACATTCTAATGAACCGTTTCGCTGTAGATGACATGAATTACCTATATGTATACCTAACGTAAGAAAAAAACATCTTCCAAATGCGAAGTAGGTGTACTTAACGTGAGCAGGAGCGATCCTTGATCACGATCATTCCTTGTTCTCGATGCTGTTACCAAGAACTTCAACTAATTTGTTGGAGGTGGTAAATAAAGTGTGATTTCTGCGCTTATGTGTTATAGATATAATTCGGTTCATCTGTTAATCAAATTAGTACAAGTAGGTAGGATGATTAGGAATGGAGACAGTACGTCACTTGTTCTAAATCTGATTATATTATACTAGACCGCAAATTCGGTTCCCCAAATCGTTTTAAAATTAGCTAACTATTATAATACAGTCATCCAAACTTGGGAGACTTATCGAAATCTCGAAACCTATCACTGTCTGTAGGTCGATTTGAAATCTCTTGAATGCTTATACCTCATGGCGTAGACCATTCTGTCGGGTCTCAGAGCTCTCATCATCAGACACTTTTGGAAAGCTGACTTGTTTTTCCAATCCTGCGGAAATCTGTCTCTTTCCGGGCTGTCTCCTTCAATGAATTTCTTCCACCGTTTAGCAGAACCTTCGATATCCTTCTCCAGGCCCCTGAAATGAATAATAATGAAATATACCTCATTTATTTGTACACTCAGAACTTTCTTATTAGAAAAATCTGGTCGACTGGTAAGATCACATAAATATAAAGAAATGCGAGCCGAAAAACAAAAAAAAAGGATAAGTTTTCTATACACTTAGGTACCTACCTACCCAATCGACCATATTTTTTTAATTAATTAATTTTGTTAATCAAACGCAATAACATCCATTTTGACATAGTGTGGTAAACCAGTCGCAGCAACATTCATTCCTACCTACAAAAATGAATAATGTAGAGATGGTGAAACGAATTTCACAATCTACGTACTAGCAGAGACCAGATAGCTGACCTCGCGCACTAATCACTCCGTCTTTCGAAGACTGAAGGTTATTCTTGGGTACAAAATATTTGCAGCGGATCCTACATTAGTTATTGTTGTATTCCGTTATTGCGAATAAACTCTTGTTACTGATGAAGGTATATAGGTATGCATGATTTTTTATAGTTTTCCATGAGAACGGGGAGATAGATGAGGTTTTAAGGGTTATATTCTACTATACTCTAATAACAACCAGAAGTTATTGGCCACTCTTCACCGCTCCTGGCCTCAAGTGAGGCTGTGAGTGGGCTACCCTAGCCACACTGGCCTCCAGTGAGGCCATTCCCCTCTGTTGGTCGATGCGTAATTCAATGGAGAGATACCGAATTGAGGGGAGGGTCAAAAGGGCCGTGACCAGCGTCATTCCCTTTCACCTTCCCCTCAATTCAGTACCCCTCCATTGAACTACGCATTGACCAGCAGGAGGGAATGGCCTCACTTGAGGCCAGTAGCGGCTAGGGGTGCCCACTCATGGCCTCACTTGAGGCCATGAGCAGTGAATGGGTCCACACTCAGAATAAATTATGCGGTACTTAACCCGAAAGAAACTTTCACTTAGTAGATACTCACCTGAATTCATCGAGTTCAATTAGTGACTTGATTCCTCCCCATTGCACCGATGTCAAAAAATCGACGGGTGGAGTCAAATTAGGGGTGTACGGGTATCTCAGAAGGAAGTCAATTTCTCTAGCCGAAATATCACCTTTCTTCGACTGAATCTGTTGTAAACCAATATGGCAGTTTGAAATACCACCAACTTTTCAGGAGATGCAAAAAACTAAAGTGATAATATGCACTTCAGTAACCATTTTCAATGTATTCAGTTGAAAATTATTCAATGGAAAACATTGAAAAAGTGACTGGAAAACATTGAAAAAGTGACTGGAAAAATGGTCCGATAGCTGCTGTTGTTTCACACTCTCATGTAGATAGCCAGTGTTGTTACTCTCATGATCCCGATGTTTGCCTTCGTAGTGAAAAGACAACAGTCGCTAACTGCTAGCGGGTTTTCAACCAATATTCAATCAGTAAATGGCACAGAACTCCTGTATTAATTCATATTAGATATTTACAAGTGGAGAGCAGCAGTTTGGAAGCAGTTTTAATGGAAATAACAGCAGATAGCTGGTGTTGATGGGAGGTTTCAGACACCCAGTGTTACCTTTTCTGGAATTACGGGTTCAGTTTTGCTCTTAGAGCAAATCCGAGCTCACCATTTGATCTGGGACGAAAATTTGATTTCAGATCAGTCATAACCCCAAAACCGCCAAAATGTCAGTTAGCCGGTGTTGCAGTGGGACCGAAGATAATATGGGAAAATACTCTTACACTCTTCTTTCGCCTAGAATCGACCTTCGCCACCTAACAACCAGGTAAATACGTCTGTCGGTTGGGATCAGTTTAACTATAATTTTTGCCTTACCATGAGGAGAAGTTTCAAAAGCATACAGAAGCTTGACCAAAACCATCCCGCTAGCACAGGATATCGAGTACTATAATAACAGTTGTATCGAGATCACAGTTTGAAAACAACCAGTTGTGTTGGTTCGCAAGTAGGTTGCACTTTTACTATGCTCTAACTATTAAATCAGGTAGAATGACAGAAAATACCTGAATGGCCAAAATGGACATGAAAATCATTTTGTCGGATTCAAAAAGAGCTCGCGAAGTGTACATAAAAACGGAGAAGGTGATGTTCTCCGTCAAATTCTCCACTCTCGCGTTTACGCTGTCAGCATGCTCTGCTTTTGTTATTGCTGAGTGGAATACAATACTGAAAGCCTGAAATCATCAATCACAAATTACAATATTAGAAACATTTCTCTAGAATTATTCAATTACAATGGTTATGCAGCACGATAAAAACTAATCCCTTGTCTAATTAGGTAAGTAATACTTACTAGAGCCACCAAGTAATACATACCTACTTTCGTGAGTAAATAATTGTAAGTACATTCATCGTTACTTCATACATACTTTCGTAAGTATTTATATACTTGAATTCATACATACTTCGTACATACAATAGAATTCGTACATACAACGACGGCAGTCCGCCCTTTGCTCCATCACTAGTACACGAGGCCAGTTGGAGACCGCTCCACTTTGCCCATAACTTTATTCTCCTACCAAGACTGTACTCTGAGGGAGCGAATCTACTTCCATATTAATTTCACATCCATGTTTAACTCTACATAATTAGTTGGTGGTCCTGTAATAATTAGAGTGGGGGAGAAGGGATGATTAGTCCTCTCCACCCAATAATTTCTCTCTTCTGTTTCTAGCCTTTGTGCGATTCAGTTCTATTCAAATCATTTCCTGCCTTTTCCGGCCATTTTGGATTATTTCAACCCACGTTTCTTCCAAAGTTTTCAGTTTTCATTTCACAGTTTTTTCAGTTTTCTGTTTGCTATTCAAAGCCAGTGTTATTTATTCTTTTCCATTTCCAGACAAGTTACAGGTTTGATTATTTTCTAATTTTCATTAGTCATTTTCTATTTTCCATTTGTCCTACAGACAGGAGGTATTTCATTTCATCCTTTTTCATTTCCCCCATAGTTTTGGATTTTCATTTCATTTTCCTGTTTGGTATTTACCATTTCATTTTGGGTATTATTCATACAAGTTACTTTCATTTTAGATCTTTCATTTTTAGTATCATCATACCATTTCATGTTCTATACCATTTGGGAACGTTAGTGGCATTAGTTTTGGTTTGGGCACCCTAATTCTCCTGGTAGCAGATTCTGATTAATTACTGGGGAACTAGTTAACTTTAGAATTAAGAGTCACTAGTCTCTCACAATACATACAATATAATTCGTGCATATATACTTGAATTCATACATACTTTCTTAAGTACACCATACTAGAGTCACCAAGTAATATATACTTTCGTCACCAACTCTTAGGCGATACTTATATGAATTCACGGCGAAAATGCATGAATACCTTCAGTGAAAATTGGTACAGTGGGTTTATCTTCTGAAGATCATTCATTATAAAGTAGAGCAAGGAGGACCTCATCGCCACATTTCGGTAATTCTCTCTTGCAGCGTTGATTTTGGATGTTGTGTTCTTGGCTTCATTCATCTTGAAATTAGAAAACACTTGCATTTTGAAAGCATTTCTGGCAATTTACAAAAATATCAACACGACTGTGACTTACTGTTCTTGTTCTACTCATTGATTACATCCACTTGGCCAACGTTTTTGTAATGTTAGTTATTTTATTGTTTGACGGTTCTGCCTACCTTCGTTTCGATGTGTTCAGCAGTTTTCTTGGTGAATTCCAATTTCTCCACCAGGACGCGATCAGAAAGGATGTCCGGACCTGCGTTCGTTAATCTGACTAGAAGCTCGTCTTCTAGTAGCTTCAATTGGATTTTGTAGCTGTTCATTTGCTTCGTCAAATTTGCCTAAAAGTATAACTAAGTTAGGCTATCGTGACTTCCTTAATCCTATTGAGCTTCCGAACCGTAATACTTACTCTAAAGTTTTGGGGTTTTGCTTCTATTTAGTAGAATCTAAATGTGGGTAGTCTTGGAATATGATTCAATTAAGTATAAGAATTTCACTGATATTAGACTTCTCTGAAGGTGATCCTTCCAGTTCAACATAGTTGAGAGAATTTTAGAGAATACATTTCATTTCATTCTAACCAAGTTGGACCATTTGATTTTTGGTAAGTACGTATTGTCAGTTAACTACGGTTCTTATTAATTTTGAACCGACAGTCAATTTTTTCATAAATCTACTACGTTACTTTGAGTATTTCCAAATCCGGACGCTCAGCTTTGACGACTTCAGCTAAAAGCTGTTCTTCCAAACCATCTCGAGTAACCATGAAATTTATTAGAGTGGTTTGAGCCTGAATTTCGGGTTGGTAATGCGGATTTCCAAGCTTCGTGTGCAAAATCAGTTTGAATTTTTTGTTATAATCGATTTCACGGTCCCCGATCTTGACGGCTCTGTCGAAAAACAAGAATGACGTCATAAAACCAGACGATCAAGCTTCGCCTCTGTAAAATATAGTTGTTTACGAATATCGTTGTTAAGGATCACCCGGAATACTCTGAAAACAAGATAACTCTTTTTAAGAGAATTCCGGGTGATCCTGATCTTGAAGTTGAGCGGGGCCCAGTCTCTAAGTAGTACTCTTAGTTATGATTATGTCTTGACTAGTGCAGTTTACTTCAGCATTGAGGCTTGAGCCTCATTATCAATGGTATTCGTAATATTGCATACTTTGTATGAAGTAGTAAATGACTACAATGCGAATACCACTCCTGTAATTCCAATATGATAAAAATAATGACTAATGGCTCTCGAATCCACTTCCTTTTATGAAGTACTGGATTCAGAGACCGTGTGAGCTCCTACTGAAATTACCTAGGTTCATAAATTGTTACCCTCAAAATTCTTTCAACAAAACCATTATTAAACTATATTCACGGATGAAAATACAAAGGCACATAATAATATTATTGATTCCATATATTTCGATACTTACTTCCCCTTTCTTATCAAATTCCTCCCCAAAACGTTGTCCAAAACGGGATCCACACTTTCACCGATGTTTTCAATAAGCACAACCGATCCATTGGCTATGGCTTGTTCGACTTTATCCAAATAGTTTTTAGTTCCAAGACGCAAAATGACCAATCCGGTTCCGTATTTCTGCTTTACCCATTTTATTCCTTGCAGCTACAATGAAGAATTACTGAATTGACTACCATAAGAAGACAGAAAGGGAGTAATCAGTGTTGTGGTTCTAGGAGAGATTCCGGGGAACTATAGAGGGCTTTTGATATTGTATCTTGCCTGTCTATCTTACCTAAATTGTACTGATGAATCAATTATAACAAATAATATAATTAAAATTATAAAAGTTTATTACCTATATTATATAAAATAATCATACTATAATATGAATCAGTTCATACTTGAGGATCTATCATCAGAGGCCATCTCGCGCACTGAGTGAGGATTGCTGCATTTTCTGCGGACATCCTGTCGTTAGGTAAGCCTTCGTTTTGCCACACAGCAATTTGGGAATCGTCTGCCAACATCTTCATGGGATCGAAGTTTTCAGTCATGGGTATCTTGGGATTCTGCAACATGCATTTGAGATGAGGCATCTTTCAAGTTAATCCTAGTTGGGTGATTAGATCGGTTCAGCGTAGCTTTAAGGGAATCAGAAACGTGAGAACAACTGACACCAGAATATTGAATCTGATTCCAACACACCTAAACCTGATTTCTAGATCACACACATATTCCATTGCATTACTGTTTACGGCTATTCGAACTGTTTCCAAATTTCTATAATAACTTTCATGGACTTTTTCTCACATTAGCTATTAAATTCACTGAGAAAACACTGAATCTGCTCATACAAATAAAAAATAGCCAACAAAAAATATTTAATCTTGATTTCTAGCTACCTGATAAGATTCTATTTTCGGAATCCAACATTTTGACATCAAATCGCTTCTATACTTTCTTGTAAAACCTCCTTGGTAAGACACAAAGGACGCCACGACGAGAAGATCCCCGGGGAAAGTCACTAGTTGAGCATTTAACCTGAAACAATTCAGTAAGTAATCAATTTTTTCAAATGAATGCAACCTGAGAAAGTTTGTGAGTGCAGAGGAGCTTCGACCCAGAAGCCAATACACACATGAACTTTCATACACCTTTCTCGGGAAGTGTAAATGCTAGGATTCCTCCTGAGATTATGGATTAGCAAATGACCTTTCTGTCGTCTGAAAGCTCACCATCATACTGCAGTTTAGAAATTCCAAGTGCACAAGGCAGAAGGAGCATGGCAGAGGGTCTTGCGAAACAGACAATTTTATCACCCTCTACCTTAACACTGATTGGCCAAATTACAACAGGAAATTCACGGAGGCTAGCAACTACATCATTTTCATTGATTCACAGATGCTTCCAACTAATATTTGTCCACTATTAGTTGGCCCTTATTGAGACAATAATCACTTACGTCACGACTGTGTCCTTCCACCGAGCGTTTTCGGTTGAGAGTCCGTAGATGAGACGATTAGCCAGGTCTATAGCCTGCATCATTTTCTCCTCCTCTTTTTCGCACTCTAATTTGTCTTCAACTGCCTGATTGAACTTTTTCTTGAGAATGTCGAGTTGCTCTTGAAGTTTCTAGAGATATGAGATTGAAATCATTAATGATCATCTAGTTTACAGAATCGTACGGGACCTACGGTAACAAGATGTCCTCTGATACTCTTGAACAGATACGATCGACGTAAATATTTGCATGTTTACGTAATAGTTTCAATCAATATTCAGGGTCAAGGTACATAATAATACAACTCCTAATATAAATCTGCTCCGCAGATGGCAGCATTCGTGAGTGACCTGGCGGAACGCCTAAGTGAGAAATGAACACCACAAGGCCAAATCCACAAGGCGAAATCAAAGGCCGGGTAAAGACGAGACTCGCCTTTTCTATCCTAAGGGCTACCTCCATGTGCATCAGAGGAGTGAGGAAGAAGTGGAGAAGCTCTGTTGAACTACTGGGGTTTCTCGATGGAGCGGGGATGAGTCTTGGTTTGTCCTGGGAGTAGACAATGTCCGTCCCACCACATATTATTGAAATGTACCTACAGTAAAGATCCCTAAACTCTTGCCCCAACCCTCCTGCACTCAGATTCTCCAAATCTTCGATGAGTATAATAAATTATTAGTTATTTACTCCTCATATAAATATTTCTTTCACTTAGTTACCAACCTGAATACGATCCATCAGTTCAGCCAATTTGGCTTTGGTGCGCGCCAACTCGTTTCTGGCCGCAGCTTCTGCTTTTTTCTTCGGTAAAACAACCATCCACACTTCATGGAATTTCATTATGTTGATTACCCATGCGCAAAGACCTTGACGTAATTTCAATCATAAGCAATTATATTGTTACGTGGGATCGAAACTGTTCATTTTTAATTTAAACACAATCATGTTTACCTGCTGCAGCGCTTGATTTGGCTATGATGTTCTCAGGAGTGAATTCTGGATCATTTATGTACTCTTGTATTGCGGCCACGACGGGCGGCAGGATGTTCTCTTTATTGTAGTTCACCAACGTTTGCAAAAATGCGTCAGCAGAACCCATAACGGCCTATTTACGAAAAATCTTCATATTTATCAACACCAAAGCACCTAGATCTCCAAAATTCATATTATTTGTGACGTAAAGATACCCTGGGTGGCTCGTTTGAACCACAAATCAATACCAACATTCTCTATCAGTACTAACTTTACATGCTTTCCAGCTCCTATCTCGTGGAACTTTGCCCTTCTTGGAGAGGAGAACAAGCACTGCTTCTGCGACCTTAGCAACGGCTGCGGGTGGCGTAACGAAGGTCTTCAACTCAGTCAGGTTATCCTATAGCCAAACAATGATACTTATTGTGAGCCAGGTCTAGGAATGAGGCTGATGCTTACCTGAAGGGTCACGCATAGAATAGAAACTCAAAATAGGGTAGATTGGGGAAAACCCTAAAGCGTACCTGAAGTTTCACACTTTTATCATGTTTCAAAAAAGGTTGAGGGTTACCTGAATGGTGATTCCCTCGCTTGGTAACAGTTAAAATATTGAGTCCTTGGCCCTAGCAACAAATATAAAGAGTTCAACAGAAAAGGTTACGGGTTAGTGGTAGTCAATAACTGTATCGCGTATCTTGATTTATTATAAGGAATGGAAATATGTATTGATATCAAAATACAAAAACACAGGATCACGACGCAAAAGGTTCCAATTACTTACAGAAAAGGTTACGGGTTAGGGGTAGCCAAGAACGCTTATATGTATCAAGTATCTTGATTTATTGCAAGAAATGGAAATATGTATTGATATCATGATTAAAAAAAGACAGGATCATGACGCAAAAGGTTCCAAATACTATTTTTACTAGAAGCATCAATAGAAACTACTAAAGATAATACCAGGTTAGGTATCGCCTGAGGGGCGTACCTCTGAGTTACTTGATGTATGTAAAAAGAATTATCGGGACTGGCTACTACCATACAAAAACTATGGTGACGCACTACGACGGAAATACTTAAGTCAGACTCACACAACTCGACTCAATGTCAAAAATGCACTGGCACCGAGGAGGGGGTGCATGGGCTTACATAGTCCCCCTCCAGGTGGCCCCAGCTCCTTGGGCTCTTTCGCTCCCCAGAGATTGGGAAGAGGGAGGTCAGCGCTCTCCCTCCTCCAGCACGGGCGCGATGGGCGTCGTAGGCACAAGGGGCTGTTATCAAAACCCTAAAGCTCTGAAGTATCTTTCTAGATACCTCTACTTCACAGATTTTTCAGGGTAAGGATATATGATTCTGCCGTCTTTTCCCACCTTCCTCGTGTCGAGTTGGTGTGTAAACAGCCTTGTAATTTTATTCGTTGTGCTGGAGTAACGCTAAAGTGTATATAAATGTATAAAACGCTAATTATATATCCTTGATAACACAAGTATAATCAAGAATAGAAACTCCATCGATAAAATTTCTATGCTAACAGTTATGATGTAGCCATATATACCAGAATGTAGATTGTAGGTACCTTGTTTAGAGTATTAAGAGCGGCTTGAGCCGCTTCTAGAGCGGGCATGGCTTTTATCAAATCTTCTTCGCAAATTTTTTGTTTTATCGACACCTCAACTTCCATAATTTGACATTTCCTCTCCTCTTCCTTGGCTGCAATTTTTCGTAAACATTTATTGATGACCGATTGAATCGACAAACTGATTCACTGGATCTGTTCAAGCTTAAACAGCTACTGGTTCAGATACTACTGATTTTTAAGCGGCCCTTAATCCGTAACATTGGTGAGTACCTCAAGTATTATATTCAGTGTTCTTACCAAACATATTTTCTTTGGACACTTTGTCGTTTTCTCTTCCAACCAATTTGACAAGCTCTGTGGCCACCTTACTCTTATCAGCGACTATCTTCTGTTGCTCTCCCAACTTAGATTTGAGTTGAGTGACCTGTTAATCAAGTATGAGTAGCTGTGGTTACTTCATATAATAACACAGTGGTTACCGTTTCTCATATTTCGACAGAAAATACCTGTTCAGCACAACTCATGAGTTTCTGCAGACCGGTTTGCAATTTGTAGATTTTATCGTGGTTCTCTTTGAATTTCGCTTTGAGTATTTTACCATACAAGCTGATCAATTCCAAGAAAGACTTTGGAGTCGAGTAAAAATATCGTCTTTCATTGTGTAAGTAAAGCTGCGACATGGTGTTGACATCCGTGTGGATTTGAGCCATGCACAGGGATATAGGTTTCCTCAAAGTTTGCTGAAATATATGATACGTTTGGGATATCAAAAATATCGACAGATGATGAAGGTAAAGCAAATTAACTAAAATCTAGCTCAAGACAGTATTCAGTCCAAAACTTACAGGCACTTGATGAATGTCTCCTAGAAACCTCAATGATACGCTTTCCAAAGCTGTCCGCGGCCACTCCATAAACCAGTCGATTGTAGTGCAGTTCACCAGTGCAGGGAAGTTTCTAGCTCTCACTCGTAGTGTAGATCCTACTGGTGAGAAGCATAAGATTGCTTTAATATTCATCCGTACTCTATCTATGAAGAATTTCCAGCAGTTTTCTCGAGTGTCCTGGATTCCAGCGCTTTTAGTCTGTAACAGAAGTTTGGTAATATTTTGTAGTAGTCCAAGAACGCTTGGATTCAATAGAGAAAGTCAGTTTGATTGGTTCAGTTTATATCGGCTGGTGGTTGGGTTTGGTTGGTTGGTTTCGTGGTTTCATTGGTTTGGTTGGATTTTAAATGTTGAGTGGAAAATACCGTTCAAAGAGTTCTCACCTCTGGGGCAACAGTATTGACTATATGATCAACTTCATCGTCTGCAAACAGTTCGGGGATGTCACCTGAAGCCAACATGTCGTTTATTGCTGTCAGAAATCTCTCTTCGGCAACTTGGGAGTCCGTCATCAGGAACATGATGCCAGTGTTCTTCAACCCAGCTTTGATGTAGAGACCGGCTAAATCCGCCTGTTCGTACAAAATTACTCTAAATTCAAATAACTCGAGTCTTTCTATTAGTAGACGTTTGTGTTTGTATTTAAAATTGAGAAAAACGCTCACAAACGCACATATTTGAAACTAGTATACGAACCTATTGCTCCGTTAAAGCTAATATAATTACTTGAATTACGTATTTTTTGAATCTTGAACATCGTCTTACTTTTAAGTCTGCCGTTCCATAACCCTTCCTCAACTGAATTTGGAAAGGATCCCGACTGGATATGAAGGCCGATAGTCTGCTCAGAGACTGTTTCCCACTGCCACCGACTCCCACAACCATGGCATTACCTCTTGGCATTTCCATCACACGGTTGATGCTTGAAAGTGATTTGAAAGCAATCAGGAATTCCTAATGGTTTTGTCAACCTTGTCTGGTATTTTTTGTTAATTTATTATATCCACATAAATGTTCACTTTTCATTGGCCATCTCATTCTCCATAGTTCGTTAGCCCTCCCCTTAAACCAGTGCCTCTTAGTCATCCCAGATTGTTGTTTCAAATCCCGATAATTCCCTATCCCCACGTGAATCCATACGACCTCTGTATACCAAGTCGAGGGAGGAACAAATAATTTGAAGTAATCACTTGAATCGCCTGATTTCGTCCCATCAAAGTTCTCAGTAAGTAGTTCTAATTGCATTACTAAGGTAATGTGATTTTTCACTCGAACTAAAGAACGATTTGAATCTCTTAACTCTTACCGGCAAACGTGACACATAGCATCTTCGAATAATACCAAATTCATGCTTCCCACTAGTTCATTATAGTTTTCCATGGCTTCGCTCAAAAGTTTGAATACATGAGGCCAGTCGTTGATAGGCATGTACTTAGGATCCCCTATTCCGTCCGCAAAATGGCAAAATATCAATGGTTCGATCATGATTTCTTCCTCTTTGAATTCCTGTTTGATACAAATTTAATCGTTAACATCCCCAGTAAGGCTATTTATTGCCAAAATCTCAAATTACAATATTGTTGTAGATACGTACCACGGCCACTTTTTTTATTATGTCAAGTACTAGCGCCTTGTACATGTCCTTTTCTCTTTGTGAGACAAGTTTGTCACAGTAAATCCTCTCTGCTTCGTGTACATACAACCTGACGAAAGCTTGAGGAGAGTTGATACAGTCTTGATTCGAAAGAATTATGGCCTGTTGAAGAGAATAGCGAATAATCATACTTCACAATTATTGAACATTGGACACATATTATGAAGTCAACATTCGACCAACAAATTCATATTAATGTGCAAAATTTGGATAGTATATTCACCTGATAAATGTTGCTGAGATCTCTCAAGCTGAAGATATAATGGAACTTGATGGCTGTCGGCAAATACGTTACTGCAACTTTTTCGTGAAGGGCCAAAGACATGTGGATGATGAGGTGGTACAATTTTCCCACTTGAGGCATGAACTTGGAAGTGCCTCCAAGCATGTGTTGCTTCAAAATTGACTGGTATATATGAGTCAAGGCTTCTATGTTAGGGAAACTGCACAACAATTAATGGAAATTACCTATTTAGCTTTCAACCTTTTTAGAATCAAGACTTTGATTTACTCTCAAGTGAGGCGTTCTGCAATATAACGTCAATCAGATATTTTATAGGCTGAGGCTTGTCTGCAACCGCTTTGCCGCTCAGTGGCTCAAGAAATATGTTGTCCAGTCAAAAATATGGTCTCCGAAATTCGCGCTGGTTCTGAATTCGCCATAATTTAGGTTCCTACACCTAAAATAGGTAAGTAGCTCTTCAGCTGCGATATATTTAAAAGAAAACTCGAAAATGCACGTTTTTTACCGATGGAACCACCTAAAATATTGTTTTTGCGAAGAAGAAAAGTTGAAAGATCGGAAAACTCTGGTTCATATGAGACGAAAGCCAGCAGCTCTCCAACACCGCAGGCATGATTTTCGGTTGTTTTTCAAAGTAACCTGAAAGTTTCTGGTATGACTTTTTCAGTAAAACTTGGTACCTTTCGGGAAACTTTGGAAAGTCACCAAAATTCATGGTTATGGTGTTGCTGAGAGTTGGCCTCATTCAGAATTCTCAGGTCAAATACTTAAATTGTCTACGGTTTTTATGAATATCACAGCCAATGAGCTATTATTTCCAGAAATAAGAACATAATAGGTACCTATGGTACCTCTGTTAGGAATCAGCGCGAAATTTCCTGAAACAACCAGGAGGAGACTATGGGCGGGTTTTGTAGACGGTCCTCGAGTTTCAAGGAGACCTTGAGGTGGTCTCCTCGAAATTTGGTATACGGATTCGGTTTAAGGAATACTTGAGGAAAACGCCGACGCATTCATCCCCAAAGACGTGAATCATAAATTCAAAATGAAGTACAATATTCACTATTCACCATTTCCAATTCGTCGAGCCAAAAAAAACCTTCTTTTTCCAGGGTTCTTTGATGAATACTATTGTTTTGTACATCACGTACTTCTAGAGTTCCACTATGAATGCTTTCATAAAGATGAGAAGAACAAATATGGTAGTCAGTATCTCAGATCTCAGTACCTAATTCGAAAGGGCATCGTTTTCGGCACAAGCGCTCCACTGACATGACTGTATTCCCCCTCATTTGTTGATACATTCATCAGTTTGACAGTATAATTAAATTATCCAGTGCTACGTTACGAATTCAATTCTTTTCAAAAATTAATTTAGATACAAATTTAAAATTCGGCTGAAAACGGACTCGAACACACGACTCGGCCGCATCCCTCGGAACTCAGTAACAACAAAAATAATCCTATCATCCCGCATAAGTACTTCTATGGAAATTATTTACCTTAGTGCAAAAACAGAAAAGTGCCTTTGTAACCGTGGATCCACGGTGAATGCGCCAGCCGTCGGATTCATGCTTCCAAGGAACATAATGTTATGAATGTCTTTCAGTGACAGTTTGGTTCTGTCGTACCAGTGCTGATAGTCCATCCATTGCCTGATCAACGTGTGAGGCTGGACGGTACCATACTTGTCGACCTGATTAAAAAAATATCGATTTACCACACAGTGTAGGTAGGAAAAAAACATGAAAATACCTAAATAATGTGTAGGTACCTTTACAAACAGAAAAACTGAACTGTCCTCAATTTAACCATTCTAATGAATAATGAATTAAGCCCCTCTAATTCTGCTTTTAACTCCTCTATTCAACTGGCCGAGGAAATGATATTTTTGAGGACCCTCCTCAAAAATAACAATGATAATCTTACGTTTCAAGCTGAATAATAAATTATAAATGCATTGACAGTGATGTGCGTGTGATTTTTATAATGTAATACTCACCATTGGCATATTCATATCGTCAATGAAATAAATCATGGTTTTGGTACCAGTAGGAGCGTAGTTTCTTCCAGCTTTCTTCTCCAATGGCTTCTCAAGGACCTTTTGTAGAGCCTCTGAAAACGCAAAATTACGTATTTCATTTATAACCAACGAAAACTCTGAAAGGATTAGGAAGAATTAAGCCAATCACCAACTGTTTTGACGGTATACTGTTATTTACTCGTAGTTACCTAATTTTCTACTGTACACACCTGAGGTAGTGTAATAGTTGAAAGGAATGTTTGTAACGCCGTATTTTTCTGGCAGAGATGTAAGTTTGTCATTGATTAACACAGTCTTGCCAGAGCCAGTAGGCGCTATCAGCATCACAGGTTTCTTGCTCTCAATTAATAAATCCAAAAAGTAGCGCACGCGCGTCGTTTCCGCAGTGTTAACAATAGTGGACTGGAAACATTTCAAAATTTAAATACGAACCCAATGCTTCCTCATTCATGAAGATGATTTTTCTTGGTTGTCCATGAGGTGATGCTACATATATTGCCAACTCAACATCTTTATTCCTTCAACATGAATCTCATAATATTGCTAATAGCAGACGGAATAATATTCACTCCTTGCCCTCAATGGCTGATATAGACCAAAACATTGTCAAAACAGACACAATAATAATATGACTGGGATAACCATGGAACATTGACCGATAACTAAAGTAGGAACTTTTCAATTCTTGTCTGAATCCCAGTTAAGTATCTATTACAACGAATAGAACAGAATGCCGACTATTCCAAATAACAACAGGATACATTTCAGATATCCATGGTATTTGTTCAAGATTAAGAGTGCGTGCTGCCATGGGTAAGTAAATAATCTTTGACCTTAAGGTTAAGGCTAAAGAGGACGGTTTCCTAGTGAGATTCTGAGATAAGAGATGGCGCTGCGGTTGCGGCAAAAGTTCTTGGGCTTTTTCTCTGGAGCTATTCAAAATTTTACCAATCTGATGAAGGAGGTTTCCTTCTGAGTAAAATTGGGATAGTAGTGGCATCAAAAATCATCACTAAATTTGAAAATTTAGAATTTTTCTTTTTAAATTTGGAACCAGCGCATAATCCCACTCCATTTAATTAAATTTTAAAACAAAAAGCAGTCGAATACATGCATAAATCTAAGTATGACGAGCATGAGGTAGGTCATGTAACATATACCTGCAGTGGAGTGTCGTAATCCAATTCAAACTCCGTTAATTTTTCCGACCAAGGGAGGAACCTTTTGTCATCCTGGTTAACAAAATAGTTGAAGAGGTGTGCAGTTCCTTGAGCTACTTGATAAGGAAACTTGACCGTTTTGAATTCGTTGATCCACCATTTTGTGAACTCCATCCTCCAATCCACGATCTAAACAGTATTTAATTATTAGACGACATACATCATAACTTCGTAATGATAAATTACATCTAAATTCATCCCAATGCGAATTTCAGAATTTTAGGATGTTGTAAACAATTACACCAAAAGCTGTTGGGAGTAGGTAGCAACGCACACCTTCCCAAAATGAATACCGCGTGACAACGTAGGGCAGGGGTTCCCAAACTGGGGGGTATACTAGTTGAACATTAAAAAAAATCTCACTTCGTAAAAATGTGAGTAAACAATTAAAACTACATTAACGTTGTAGAATTGTTAATTTAACAGTGCATTTACAATCACCCGCTATGACAAAAAATAGAAGCCGGGAGTACCCAAGCATTTCCGAGGTCTCCCCTCCACCCCACGCCATTGTTATATTCCATTGACCAGCGACTTGTGAGTAGCATTTAGAAAAAGCCTTTTCAACTCTTGTGGCGATAAAAACAAAGTATCGGAACAAACTTGATGTTGCCAGTGGCTACGTTACTCACGGCTTGGGAAGCGCCGCATCGATGCCCCGACGCAGCTCAAAATCCTTTTTACTATTTTTCATTTTTGTGATTTTGAAAATCCATCGATTTACGTAAGTTATACAATCCATGATTACATACTTTACAATGTAATCATAATTTTAAGTTTATTAAACCCAGAGAAAACTGGAAGAAACAGATGAAAACCTGGTTTTTCAAAGGTTTCTTCCAGTTTTCTCTGGATGGGATAAACTTGAAATTATGATTCACATCGTAAAGTAGGTATGTAATTATAATGAATTTTCAAAATCAAAACGTTAAAAATAAAAAAATAAAAAAAGGATTTTGAACTCCGTCGGGGCATCAATGAGACCTTTCCCAAGCCGGGCGTCCCGCGCACCCTTAAGAAAATGCAAGCTCATCCATCTCACTAACTTATTTTTCCCTTACGAGTATTTCTTTAACTTAAATTTAAACTTATAATGTTGCATCTTCTGACAGTAAAAATAAATGGTTTGTTTTCAATGCAATACTTGTGTTTTTCGATATACCCATTGGCAATGCAATTTATTGTTTAAGAGGGGCGTGGGAGGCTTTACTTCAACAGGAGGGGGTGTGGTACAAGAGTTCGAAAATCCCTGACGTAGGGGCCATTGGGTTAGGCTACAACCCGCATAACCGATCGGTCGTGAAGGTTGGGTAGAACGCAAAATCCGCGAGGGAGTGGAATTCGATGTAAAATGTACAGATTACTACAAAGGAGGATTAGAGGGTTCAGTGCTACAATGATATGCAGTAATCATGTTAATGTGTAGTGAAATTTCAATAAATTATATATAATATTAAAAAATATTAACAAATATTAAATAAATTATAGATATTAAACGTTGAATGACATCTATTTTCATGATCACTTATTTATATTAACTTTCCACTCTCAGATTTTCCCCTCCCCCCATTTTTTCAGATTTTTTCCCAATCCCTCATTTTTTTTAAGATAATTCATATTCTTAAAAATGAGGGATAGAGCTCTGAGAGGGGAAAGGTAATAGAAATAAGTGATCATGAAAATAGGGATCATCAACGTTTAATATCCATTTCCGACGGTCTATCACGGTCAATAAAATCTGAACCACTTTTCTTATATATTTGGCATCGTACCCGTTGGCATCTTAATTCTTAATTATATCTTTGTAGGGAATCCACAAGTACAGGGCGGCTCACGAGGATCGGGCAGATTTTAAATAGCCACCAAATCGTCAATTTTGAAGATACCGGCTTGAAATAAATTTTAAAATGTTCAGTCACAATGGGAATTTATGGAAGAAAACAAACTACCTATGTTAATTATGAAATTAGTGATGGTTGACAAGCTCATTTTCACCTTGACGGCTACGTCAACAAGCAGAATCGCCTATACTGGGCCAACGCTAATCCACTGGAATTACACTAGCAACCTCCCCACAGTGACAAGGTAAACGTTTGGTGTGGGGTACCCAAGTTGGGGATCATTTGACTCTATTTTTGTCATAATGAAATGGGGCAGGCGGTTACGGCGAATTCTGAGCGTTATGAGCCTATGATTGAAGAATTCTTGATTCCACAACTCGAACAGAACGAGTACGACACTGATTCAATGTGGTTTCAGAAAGATGGCGCAACTGCTCACACTGCAAGAATATCCATGCAGGCTGTACACACGCTATTCCCAGGGAATGTGATTTCACGAAACGAAGATGTGGAATGGCCTCCTCACTCGCCGGACATGACGGTGTGTGATTTCTTTTTATATTTCTTTTTATTTCTATTTTAAATCGAGAGCTTACAACAATAAATCTCGCACCTTTCAAAAGTTGAAGACTTCGATTGGGACTGAAATTCGATCCATTCCAACCGATATGCTTGAGCGAGCTATGCGGAACGTGAAGGACCGCCTCCAAGAATGCATCGCCCAGGAAGGAAGGCATTAGATTTACATAATCTTTCATAATTAACACAAATTGTTTTCTTCAATAAATTTCTATTGTGATTGAAAATTTTAAAATTTGTTTGAACCCGATATCTTCAAAATTGACGATTAGGCGACTATTTGAAATCCACCTGGCTTATTTGCGCCCCCCTTGTACTTTTCTACAATACAAAAGTGATATTTATATCTTTTACTGCAATACGTCAAACTAGGGACCAACTAGTTTACCAACCAGTTTATGATAGCAAAGGAACTCACCTGTGCTTTGTATGTGGCAGAGCCGAAAGCCCAAATGCAGGCAAACACGAAGTAAATCTCGTACCAATCTTTCGGAGAATCGGACGGAAGATTCGCGGGCACCACGAGAGCTTCCAAAAGAGAGCAGAGCATGTGAACGTGAGCTATTTCTGGTATAGGGGTAATTCGCTTCCATTTGCTTCGACCGGCTTCGAGAATGACACCGACGTATTTTTCGAAAAATATCATCAACTGGACTTTCTCGTTTTCGTTGCTCCTGGTATCCAGCCAGCTCTGCACGAAACTGTTGGAGGTATTTGAGTAGAGTAGGTTTCAAATTTGGAGTTAAATTGAGTCGTTTATTTGCAATGTGATAAACTCAAGCAGGGAGAAAAAAACGTCTGCCAAGTTGGGTGTGGCACATAGCTT
>JAEMON010000012.1:11918601-11940234 GCA_030264115.1 Lygus lineolaris
AATGCTTCCGCTACCTTGGTAGACTCGGAAGCAATAACCTGGCTCTAGAAACATGATTTAAAAAAGTTCCATTCATGCAGCATGAGTTGATGAGCGAATTTTCAAAGAATAATTTTAGCCGATTTGGTGGGTGATTCTTATAGAAACTTTTACGCTTATTCCGAATATACCATATTCTCCTCCATTTAAGATGATAATTTACAACAAAACCTCAAAAACACGTCTTTTAGCGATTTTTGACTCTAAATTTTCAAAATTTGACCCCTTGGAATACTCAAAAAATTATGGCCAACCAACTCATCCTTTCTTTTGATATTATTAAAATTTCAAAATTTTTTTGGATTTTTTATCTCGATTCCTCGGTCAGAGACAGATATCGTCTTGAGTGACATGATACCTATATGCAAAAGTGTTAAATTTCAGGAATCGTTTTAGAATGGTCTAAAACGGATTGTCAATAGCTTAATTTTTTCGGAAATTCGCTAAAAATACAATAGTTGTTTAAGAGATCATTGGAGGTGGGACACATTCCTATAGCAATTAATTCAATGTTACACTGTCAACAGATTTCAAAATTTCCTCAATTTCATCTAAATATCATGATTGAAAATACCTACACATGTGAGCACATTAAAAAGGATTCTCAGTTTTTTTTTTCATTGAAATTAAAAAAGAAATAGATTGAGGCTATCTTTGGTTACGGAATTGTCAACTTACGGATTCCACCCAAGATCAGTTGGATTGATGAAAAGAATACCAGCTCTGGATACCGTCGCTGGTGTGGCTGTTCTCAGATTCGAAATTTCAAACAGCAACCTCATGTGAGTAGTTAATGCTATGCGTTCGTTGCTCGCGAGTGTCAACACCTGTTCGCGAATTTCATCATTATTACCAATGGAACGAAAAATTCAGCAATATTTCTGGAAGTCATCAGTGCATAATGCATAATCAGGAGAAATGAATGCCAAGCAAGAGGATATCTGCTATATGATACGAATAATAGTGAAAATTTAGCGTGATTGAACCATAATGTTTGTTAATTAGTATGAGTGCATCTCGTGCATTACGCACGCCCGCATCAGATGCAACTATCCAGAAGCAACTAGGTTAGAATTTGCACATAGGGAAGGAATAAACCAGATAACATGGACAATGTTTTTCATAAAGGAAGGCAAAACGTTAATATTAGTGTGGAACATGCTTTTGACAGGTATGGAACCAGTTCGTAATAAACAAACTATAAACAACAACTAGGTAATTTAAAAAAAATCAAACCTTTGCTACAATAATGATGGAATGCAAAAGCATGATCCATGTTCTTCTGTAATGATTTAATCACTATGTTTTCCTATTGAAGTAATCAGTAACGTGCTAGCTAAATTCATCATCCCTCAACTTGTTCATACAGGTAAATGAAAAAATCTTTGCGTTATAATGAGGGTCAATGAAAATGGTTTCTGATTCCTTACTTTATTGTCGTCCATTACGGTATTTAGAGACTCGATCCACATGGGGTCAATGTCGCCGTCCATGACCATCCATTTCGGACCGTCCCCAGTCATGTTCGCCTGCTCCCTTATCAAAACGGAGAACAAACCTGCGAAAACCAAAGTCGCTATCATTGTAAATTGTAACGCTGATCCTTGAGGTGAACTTTTCTCCTTGGGTGGTGTTGGAACCTTGTCAAAACCAAGGTCGAACAACATTTTGAATTATTCTCATAATTACCAGGAATTGAAGATAAAAGCCATTTACTTACTTAAGTATCCACTTACCATCCTTCCACTCTCTAGTTTGTGGGTTTATAGTTCCAAACAATTCGTCATTTGTGACGGCTTTCGGTTCCAAATCGTTATAGTGGGGTCTTTTCTTCATATTCACGTAGGTTCGATACAAAGTCTTCCAAACTTGAGTTTTGCCGGTTCCTGCGATCCCAATGATGAATACCGAATGTCTCACGGAGAATAATTCAACGAGCTGACAAACCTATGAAAAGAATCATTCATACAGTGAATTTGTGACGACTTACGTAGGTACACACGTAGTTGTTCAATGAGAGGAAAAATAAATAAAATAAAAAATAAAAATAAGTAAATTTCCCCAAAAAAAATAAAAATCAGAAAATAAATCAATAAATAATTACAAAAATAATAATAATAAAAAAAATAAATCAATTAAAAAAAATAATAAAAAAATAATTTTAAAAAACACGTCGTTTTTTTAAATTTTCTAATTCAATCAATAAATAATCTACTTATTGTTACTAACGAAATAAAATGCAATACCTTACATTTTATTTGAAAAAGACTGGTGAAAAGAGAGGAAAGCTTTTTTTTTTTTAGGGTGACAAAGTCTCTCGTCTTGTATACTACCAGCAACAATGTACTAATATATCCTTACTTATAATAATATGTACGCAACAAACATATACTTATTTATTTCTATGTTGTTTAGGTACCTTCAGGATGAAATTCTCTTCGGGCTGGAGGCCCATATCGAGTGCTGCTTGTCTAACCAGCGACTCAAACTCCACATCTCGCTTCCTGGGCGGATTGACTCCAGGAAACAGGTCTCCGAGCAAACCCATGAACACCGTCACATCGTCCGTGACAAGCTTCGGGATATTGAAGTCCCTCAACGTCCTCATCAACACTTGCTCTTCTGGCAGATCAATGTCGGCTCTCTATAATATAATAAAACTCTTTAGTTTTGGTGGAGCCAAGTATTGAATCGAAGTCAAGCATTGAAGTTTAACTAACATCCTACCAGGGAGAATCCAAACGACCAGTCCAGTTTTCGACATTCTTTGACGCAGGAACAGCAACAAAGTGTGGTTTAAGATAGATAGGTACAATAATGATAAAATCGTTACCTACAACAGTAACCACATTTGTCTGACACTAACTCCAACTCTTAGGACTAGATAGTACTCACGCGCAGTTTACCGGCGACGTTCAGCACCGATTTTATGGCTCTCAATCCCCAATCGTAGTGATCCTGCTTCGACAGCAACTCTTTGCAGAGCTCGTATAGCTTCAGGAATTTTTTTCCAAGGATCTTGGCTTCCAAGAAGCCCTCAGTGATCAAAAAGTTCTCGGCAATCAGTTCGAAATCGGGTACAACCATTGCGCAAGGTCTGCAAAAATGGACATTGCATGGGTATGTAGTATAGGTCTGCCGACTATAGGTGCCTACCCTCGTCATTTCGAGACAGAAGAACCTAGGTCTTCACTAGGCATGCGGCAATTAGCACCGAATGACTACCTAGATATGGAAGGAAAGTAGCTACTACCAGTACCTACAACCAAACTACCAGTTTGGGAGTACTACCTGCTAGTAGTACTACCAAATAATATCTATAATTTCTCCAACGGATGATTTTATGGAGTCCTTCACATTTTGCAGAAACACCGATATTTAGTTGCACTGTTGGAAATTCCTTACAGGGAAACATAGTTGCATAAATTCAGTTGGTACTATAAATTATAAACCTGAAGAGGGCTTTGAGATTTTCGGGCAACTCAGCCCTCCCGGCGTATCCAGGATTCATCGTGATGAACATTCCAACGGTTGGGGTCAAAGAAATTATTTCTCCCAAGAAATTGAACGTCGTTTTTTTCGCTTTGATGGCATCCAAAATGGATTTAACTTGTACCGCAATGACGGATAGTACTTCCACGGATATCCGGTTGAATTCGTCGAAACAGCCCCAGGCTCCAGACTGCGCGAGACCCTTGAATGTATTGCCGCAGGACTGAAAAAGAAAAATATGGCACCCTCCTATACCAGAAGCGATAACAAGATGGCCTTACGAGTTAATCCTGGAAGATGGTTTTAGAGTCATGGAATAGCTGCTGATTCGCAAGTATTCTCAGTTACTCAGTGTAACAGAACTGGAATAGCTGCTGATTCGCAAGTGTTCTCAGTTACTCAGTGTAACAGAACTGGAATCGCTTCTGATTAGCAAGTGTTCTCAGTTACTCTGTGTAACAGAATTGTATTAGAAGAAACTTGGGGTTTGCCAAATCCAGGATATGAAAGGTTGCCGTAATGAATGTATCTACATAATTTAGGCTGACATCTATGTACTTAACATAAATGTTAAAATATTATGCTATACCTTGTAGTCCATTTGTTCTGAACAGTTGAACACAAAAACCATCATTCCAAGCCCTTTCCCCAAGTCTTTGGTTGTTTCCGTTTTCCCGGTCCCTGCCGGCCCTGCTGGTGCTCCACCAAGAATCAAATGAAGTGACTAGAAAGAAAAAGAAAAATACAATTTAGACCAGGAAAGATCACAATAACATATTAAACTCCACAATTAACTGCTACAATAGACCGTATACTGTGTACTTAATATATATATCACCTATTACAATATTATTGGGATACTACAATCTTTGACCTTAGCTCATTTTTCAAAAATGACTAACCTATTTCTCACTTTGTGCCTATCAGTTTTTACCTGTGTGAGCGTGATATAACATCTATCGGTCAGAGGAGTGACAACGAGTCGCCTAAGATTTCCCAAGTATTCATAATCGTATCTGAATTGGGCGTCGCAAATGTTCACGAAACAATGATGCAACTTGTTGTCCCATCTATGGAGAAATTTTTAAGATTAGATTCTATGGATTCACATTCAATTGTGCAGCTGATTTAATATCATATATATTATTATTCAGGCACTGCATTCGTGAATATTATGATATTACGAACAAGTATACCTGATGTCATTATGATGGTTTTTTCACGTTCACGAAAATATTGGCCTAATCGTACGAAATACTTGTCAACACCTGATCAGCTAGGACAAAATTCGAAATTTATCTAAGGCATTAATGCCTTGGTGCTACTTGTAGTATTAATACTACAAGTAGCACCATGGAATCAGAGAGGACCGACATATTTGTATGGTTCCATTCTTAGTTACCTGTGACGAAGTTGACATTGCCACTGGAAGGAATGTGCGTCTTCAATCTTCATGAATATCATCTTTGAGACGATATCTCTCGAATGTACGTCAATAGTGCAGATTGTGGCAATTTTGTCTCGATCACCAGCAGTCAATTCTCCCAAGCAAAGAGTAATCAGTGCATTCAGCAGGACGACCTTGAATCATATTACAAAGTGTATAAACCACCAAGGCCCTCAAGAGGTTTTTACCTAAGTATGTTATTATGATACCTGGGTATATCATAATTTTTGTTTACACTTTATACTGATCACCCAAGACTCGAATTTTAGTCGAGCGTGTCGGAGTAATTAAAAACAAAAATATGTCTTTTCATTTCCTCACTTGCTTCTTTTGATACTCTTTCATGGCATTTTCATATCCCTCCTCGATTTTACTGAAAGATATGTCCACTTCCACTGACCACCAGACTTGAGTTCCCACCAAAGCGACCTGCGCTGGGTAATCGAACACCCAGGCGTCCCTCGGCTTGTCGTCATAGGCTTTGACTGCGTGATTCAAAAGATTTCTGACTGTTCTGCGCATGATCATAGTGACGTTGTTCAACCATTTTTCAACCTAGAAATTAGGTTTGTGGAACGCATTCAATATTGTTAACATTCGGACCTTCCCACCCATACTGATGTCAAATTCACGGTAGCTACCAACCTGGCCGGTACAATCGATGAAGCCAGTTGTACTGACATATTCAGACCCTTCATACTTGTCCCAAAACCCGATGCCGTTCTTTGTGGTCTTTCCTCCTTCTTGCTTGAACTTTATTTTGTTCAAGCCGTCATACAGTTTCCCTAAGTGCCTGTGGACATAGGATATAACAAACCAAGGTGAAAGAATCATATATGATTCTCAATTCAATCAAAAATCACAACTCTACAACATCTGTAACTCCCAGTCAGCGAGCGATCTATTTAACTACCTACTAAGTATTAATTATGACCTAAATCCAGATAGTTGAATTGATTGATCCATTCATACTGTTAATTGAATAAATTATTTAGTGGCATTCTCAACATACCATTCAAATATACAACGTAGGTACAACATACAACTATCTATCTGTCCTACTGTTATTTCTGCAAGGCCATAAATTTCAACTTACCGGCAAACCTTCTCGGGCTGGTTTCCGTTTGATAAGATGTCCAGAAGATTTGCATCAGACACAAAATAGAATCTGGGATAAGCCAATTTTTTCGTTTCAAGGTAATCAGTCAATGCCTTTTCACAGGTAGTCAAATCGCTGTGAAAAGCTTCCAGCCTTTCTTGAAGGTGAGGCCGATTAGTCGCTTTAATTACATTGGGTATTTGTGTTATTTCTTGCAACATCACCTGAAGCAATTGAATTCAAAGAGTCTACCAACGGGCAACAATGATCAAGAGTAAGTACTTGGGAAATAATAGAATTTCGATAAACAGAGGAGTGAACTTCATTGTACCTTGAATTCTCTATCAACTTTATCGAAGAGCTGTGATTCCTTGGGTAGCTGCCTCCTGATGTCTTCAGAACCAATGAAGATTGACTCGAGATACATCCACGTTCTCTGTACATCACTCCAGGCGTGAATGACTAAATCCGCAGACGACAGTTTCTTTTGCCATTCTGTCACCTCATCGATGAAGAATGCAACGAATTTTGAATTCAGCATATTTTGCAAAGCCACCTGAAATTACATGAAGTATACCTTGAAGTAGTATACCATAAAGTATATATACACATTCATACTCATTTCAACACAAGTTAGTCAACTAAAATCTAAGGAATGATAGCCAACCTGATTCTCTTCCAATACTTCCACCGTTTCCTCGCTTATCTTCAACACTTTATAACCTGATCTGGGATGAATTTCATAACCGAATTCTTGAGTTGCCCAAGTGTGTTTCAAATCACCCAAAACTTTCTCGAACATGTTTTCCTTCACTGATTTATCCACTATGTTTTTAACGTCCTCTTCAAATTTGTACAAATTCAAGTCTAGAAGTTCTTTGAGAGTCGTGTGATCTTGGATAGTGAATTTCACCTGTAATCATGAAGAGGTAATTTAGCCAGGATTTGACTCTCCCTTGACTCCCTTGTATTCAAATCGTGTACACCCTTTCTAGGTACCAAACAGTTTACCTTGGTTGCATCCATCAACTGTTTCCAATGCCGTTCTCGCATTGCGGGATTCTGGAGCTCCGTGATCGCTCTTAAAGCTGTTATCATGTTCTTGATTTGAGAATCCAGTCGTTTGAATAAATCCCATTCTCTCAATTCCTTGTCCAACGCTGAATCAGATTTGTATGAGGTTACGTTGCATGCCAAAAGTATAGAATTTAAGCTTTCTGACATTTTGCTAGGTTCCACTATACAGTTTTACTCAATTTTGAACAAAATCCATAGTTCAAATCCTATTCAATATCTATCCAGTAAGCTGATACTTTTGATCGATTATGAAACTGAATCGTTGGAATTCAGTCACTAAAATGGAACATGGTACTATCATCATTAGGCGACTTCATGCAAAAACCGCATTATTACAATAATTTATAAAACATATTACTTTTCATCTCTTTAGCAAATTTCTTCAACTCTATGTCTATCAATTCTGAATCTACTTTCTTCCAAGGAGTACGCTCCCAATCATGGATCATGGATCTGACGACATTGATGTAATCCCACATCGCCTACAAAAATTTGAATAAATTATCAGTCATTATACTTTACTATAGCAAAATCCTGTTCGTCAGGTTCATTCACTCTTCAGTTGTGGTTTCGAATTTCATAGTAAGTCGTCACTAACGTATTTCATACAACCTTTGATACCTAATTATTATGTTATAGCACCAAATTAATAGAACATGGTTATTCAATAAACACGATAAAACAAGGTTTTTGTACACGATAAAAGAAAGTAGGATTCACTAAGAAGGTGTGTAGATTTTAGAGTTCTGGTTCTACCTATGGAACTATGGTTCTTGGGAACGTTTTGATCATTTTACAAACGAAATGGGCTTATAAGGTATTCATGGAAAACAGGAATCCATGGAATTTGAAATGCCATAGAATCGTGAAGTTGAAAACAATAATCAAAGGTGTTGGCTCACTTTAACATTTTTTAGTTCATGTCTGAATTTCCTCAATAGTCTGAATTCAGGTACTGCAACTTCAAATAAAGCCGCTTGCTCTTCCAATTTGCTGCAAAGCTCTTCCATTTTGGCTATTTCGAATTCACAATTGTCAATCTCCATGTAAGGTTCCCAACAATCCCAACTGAAATTGGTTATCAGAGCCATATTGAAACAGTATTGATTCAAATTAGTTTCGTATGGGACGGTACCTACTGAATGATAAACCAAAATGAATACCCAGAGCAGTGGAAATACCAAAGAATACCTATTCCTAGTGCCAGTACTGATCTTACTCGAAAAATTTCTTTCTTAAAAACGCTGACATGAAGATATTTTGCCGAACGTCAAAGAAATGAAGGCGTTTTTTTATGGTGGCAGATTCCTCACGCAGCAGAGGGCCAGCGTTAGTTTTCACGGCTGTGGCCAACTTTTTCAAATTATTCCATTTATCTGGAAGGCCCTGCAATAAGAAATAGATATCGGGCGGATTGTCGTGACTGTTTCAGCGAATTTTCGAAGATAATGAAGCAATTGCAATGGCTTCAAAATTTTTGTAATGCAAATTTTTGACAATTTTTTTCATGGGAATCCGTTTTAGACCATTCTAAAACGATTCCTGAAATTCAACACTTTTCCATATTATATTTATATGTGTCACTCCAGACGATATCTGACCACGGAGTCTAGATAAAAAATCCTAAAAATTTTTGAAATGTCAATAATATCAAAAGAAAGGATGAGTTCGTTGGCCAGAATTTTAGGAGTACTCCAAGGGGTCAAATTTTGAAAATTTAGTTTCAAAAATCGCTAAAAAACGTGTTTTTTGAAGTTTTTTGTGTAAATTACTATCTTAAACATAGGAACACATGGTATATTCGGAATCAGCGTAAAATGACCTATAAGAATAACCCACCAAATCGGGTAAAATTATTTTTTGAAAATTCGCTCATCGATTCATGCTGCATTCGAATGGAACTTTTTTAGGTGTTGTTTCCTTGAAAACACTGACAATGTCCTCTGTTTTCATCAAGGAATGCCTAGTCCTAGCACATGAGAACAAAACGGAATGGAAGAAGGCTAGTGGTGTACATGGTTACCAAACTCGAGGCAGTGAGAAGTTAGCTTCTAAATACAACAGACTAAAGAGAAGCCAGAACTCCAAAAAACTATTGGGCCTTTAAATTGTACAATAAACTGCCGGGTGATGAGTATAAGGATTTAGACAATATTGAATTCAAAATGAAAATTACTGTGTTCCTTAAGAAACATGCATTTCATTCAACCGACAAATTCCTCCGGTTTGACTTTTAATAGGTTGGTACATCATATTGTTGACTGATTTCTTGTTATTTGGTTTCGAATAATTTTCAGTAAGAGGAATTTTATAAGAGTACTCTTCTGACTTTTTGTTATGCTAAAATCGAGTTTTCTTTGTTGGTTTGTTGGTTGTCCTTTTTACGCTGGACTAGGTAAATTGTTATTGATCAAAGTTTCAACGATAATATTGTGATATAGGATTTAAAATTTCATCTGTAGGCTAGTATAGAAAGTGTCTGTGCTGTTAGGTACCAGGGTTGTGAATATTTATTGTTAAGGGGTTGTTAAATTTTATTGTTTGTGTGCGTGATCTGGTTTCAGTGTCCCGATCGGTCCACAGCCCCGGCTGGTCGCTTGGGCCTGAAGAGCTCCACCTACTACAGCTTTTCCCCACTCTCCGCTAAAATAGCCTTGACTTTATGTTATAATATATGTATTTGACGTTTTATTATGTACCACTCGTATGGAAAACAATAAAGAATTCTCTCGCTCTCTTTATCTTTCACATTATCTGTTATCTAGGTCTAGATGATAGTTTATTTTTACATGAATTTTCAATTAATGTACCCATGGACCTCTATGAGTTTCATCCTGAGCTCCTTGTTTTCATCGCAATAGGGTAAATCCTGCACATAGCCAAACATGAATATTTGAATGATTGTGCGTGACGCCCGTGCCCATTACGCCTAGTAGGCTAGTTCTTGAGGAAGGGAATAGACCTAACGCAAAATCAATCGCCAGGACGAATTCCATGGTAAAACCTGCTTACTGGTTTTCCAAACATCCCACCTGAAGAAGCTGACGCAGAAAAAAACCCGCAGATAATAGCAGATCTGAGTGGAAAGAGGAAATTCCGTTGCCAACGTTGGAAGCCACCTTTTTACGGCGCTTAACGACTACCCCACCTTCAAGACCGATAGGTCATGCGGGTTTTGCCTAACCAGTAGCTTCTACGCCAACCCTTCATCACCATACAACATGCGCTATAAAATAATAACTACCATGATGCAATGTTTCAAAACCTATAAGCATAATTTTATTTATATGCAACATATTTTATAATAATGCCTAAACGGACGTGCAACTAAATTTTAAATCTAATTCAACGTTATATCCGTCCCCTTTGAAATGAAATATTGAAAATTCTCACGCTCAGCAACTCGTAGAGCTCTTCCGGAAATTCGATCCCGTATTCCTTCAACAGTTCAATTTTTTGAGCCAAAGGTTCAAACATCGTGTCGGCTTCGGCAGCTTTGTCTTTTACTTTACACAGAGCGCCGATGATTTGGACCAATCCGTCATAGTCGCCTTTAATCAGAGGTTTTTGAAGAGCTGCAGTCATATCGATGATGAACTTATCCAACGAGTAAATTCTGCGAAGAGGATAATATTTGGTTGAGGATGGGGTCAGAATGTTACTATTATTGTTAACGATATTTTGATATGATTTGGATTTTTTTTTTTAAATAAAGGAACCTAGAAACCTCGAACCTACATATTATTCTGAGTGAAAATGGTTTGTTGATCATGTGCCGAAACAGTCCACAGGAACGGTTCAATCGAATAACATACAACTTACCTACCTTAATCATCCCTTCTTTCTAAGTATTTTTCAACGACCGTTTTCATTATAAAATTATTATTTCTGTAGATATTACGAATTCAGAAGAGAGGAAGGTACTCAAGATTTGTTTGTTCAATAAGGTAACAATGAACCTACTAATATAATATGAAATTTTTGTATGATTTCATTAGACTTGAATTTTCGAAGGAAAACGAACAACATGGACATCTACCTAAACATAGACATCCATCTCATATCTTCATCAATATAAACTTACTTGTTATTCACGTCATTGATCAAGTGATTCTTGTAGAGAAGGCCCCATTTTTCTGCATGGCTCAGGAGCGCTATTTTGAAATAGGTCATGTCTATCTTCAACCAATTGTCCATCTTATCGGACGTGTCCATGGTTTGCAGCTCTTTATAAACTTTCAGATAGAAATCGATCTGGAGGAACGTGAATACTATTGGCATACTACAAGCATGTCATACCCTGGTCACAAAATTTATCTCAGATTCAACTGTGAGTTAAAATGGAGTAATACTATAATAGTTACAGATACCTTAGATTTGAAGTCATTCAATGATGGTGATACAGATTCAGGAGGTTTGAAGTTCTGCGGGTCGACCACTGACTTCTTTTCCAACTCTAACTCAGCTTCCGTCAACAAACGATTATATTTCAGAAACTGCCGAAGGTGTTCGGCTCGATTTTCTTTCCACAGGTATTCTTGATTGTAAAACTTCTGTACCCAGTTTTTTGTCTGGAATAGAGTGTTTACGGATTTTAAAAAAAAAAATCAAACGTTATATTTTGTAATAATTTTTTTTAAATCAAACGTTATTGTTATGATTGCAAGTTCTTAGAACAATTAACTTACTTTAGCTATGGCTAATTGGAATCTTTTGATCGTTTCATTTTCCATAGCTCTGATCTGATTGTGCTCCAAAATATCGTCCTGTACAAAATAATGATATAATACAATTACGTTTTCATTCGAGTCAAAACTCCTCCGCTACCTCAGAAGCAATATAAATCTAATAAATTTGCTGGAGCCAATTGGTATATATAGGTAAACTTAAAAAACTCACCATGTAAGTTCTGTCGCGGGCGTAAATCGAAATTCTTGGCACTAAAAGTGCTTGGGCGTTCATGTCTTTTATGAGCATATTCAGTAATCCCAGTAGGGATTTTTTGTTTTCTGGGTCATCTTCCAGGGAAGGTTCAAAAACTATGTCAGGCTCGACCAACTTCATTTTAATTTCGAATAGAGGCGGTATGCGCGGGTCATTTTCCATTTCGTCAATGAAGAATCCAATCCTGAAAAAGTTATTATCATAAAAATAATACTAATAATAATTTATTATTAAAACACCTGAATAATATTTAAGGATTCGAGACTGGAAACTCTACCAGTATTCAATTCGAAGGACCCCTGGGAAATGAGGGGAGTTGGCTCACCCACCCAAACAAGCTCAAATTCAAAAAACACCATTCTATAAGTGCTGGCATTCCAAACGCACCTATTGTAAGGCTTCATTATCCCTGATAATTTCAAGTTATTACCTTCAACAAATTTTAATTAGACATCTAATTCTTCGCTCGTACCTATCTTTAGTTAACTGTTGAAAAATGGACAATCAGTACTTACGATGCTCCAACTACGTGGAGTAATCCCTCTTGAACAATCTCGTCAACCATATCGAGGTAATTATCCCATCGAATCAGCTTTTCCGGATGTTTCACAAATTGCTCCATGAGCCGTAAATACAACTCCTTTAACAGATACGAGTAGATAAACAGTTACGTCAATCCCATAAGAGTTACGTCCATGAGAAGATGGTCATACTTTTTTCGGAAAGGTGAAATTTTTTAAAGTATGCCTATCAAGCACAGTTTTGCTTCAATTATGTGATTTAGGGTATAATAATTTGGTATCCCTCTGCAATAAAAAGGGAGGGGGGGGGGGGGATTACAGTAGATTCTAAATAACGTTGGTAGTACTTGGAAAACTCAATTTAACATTTAAAGTGGTATAATGCGACAGGGTTTCTTGCATACATGGTTGTCACATGTATACAATTGGTACATGTACATGTCACATAACCATATCCCTCAGGCATCTAATATTAGCATACCTCCGGAGTTGCCTCAAGAACAACTTCTTCTTCCTCTTCCTCTTCGATCGGCAAGTCTTCAATCACGAACATTTCCTGCTCGCCCTCAAAATCTCCTATATCTTCGATCTTTTGGTCTCCCTTCTTGACCTTAGCAGCGTCTGCTTTGGCCGCATCTCCTGCATCAGCAGCTTTCTTTTCCCCTTTCTTCCCTTTGCCCTTCTTTTCTGGTTTCGTTTTCGTCGCTTTCCTGGCGGCAGGGACGGCTTTAGACTCTTTCGTCTTCCTCTTCTGCTGCATTTTGTGAACAATAATAAGTCAGGTCCTGGCACTCTTTATTTGAGTGGGCAGCTCAGTATATGCACAGGTCTTTCCAGAATAATGGTTGAATTTTGAATGGCGATCCCAAAAACTGGTGGGACTTCGTGACATACTGTCATGACAGTCGGCGAAGAACTATACATCAGCAAATCTGTGGTTCTAACAAGTCTGGCACTACAACTTGGAATAATAAAGTGAAAATGGTAGGGGTCCCCTCTAGGACTGAGATGGTATTCTGGACAGTGTTATTCTACAGTAGGTAGAATAGTGTGACGCACGCAGGAACAGGGTTTACAGAAATTATCGACTCTGAAAGAGGAGAGTGCGGATTATAGGTGACTCAAAAGATAATTTTAAATGATGAGACTTAAAATGTAATCATCCCGTGCAATACTTGAACAACAGCTAGGTAGTTAAAATAAGATCCACATACTACCGTTTTAGTTTTTGAAGTCTTTGCTCCTTTTTTCGATCCTTTCTTAGACGTTCTCTTATGTTTTTTCACCGACGGATCCTTTTCAGATTCGGCGGAATCTTTATTCAGGAACTGGTAGTCTTCAAGTTTAGGTCTGGGACCACCGGTTCGTTCAGCTTTCCATAAATCCGATAGATAACTAGAAAAACAGTGAATCGTGGTGAGCCATGGAACCGTTTACAAATCTGAATCGCTCCCTTGCCTTCTGAAAGTTTTGGCCGAAGGAACTCGTTCTACAGGGTGTCTTTACTAGATGAGTACGTGGAAGAAGAAGTACCCTGGTTTTTACAAGTCTATTTCATTATGCTGGGGTCAATCAAAAAACTGTAAGACGATGAGAAGTAGGGGGTAGTAAATATACGCCACTTGGTTTAAAAATAAGGTTTCAACTACAAACTCGACCCTAGCTCGACAATCAAACGGCATTTTGCTCGACCTTTGTTTGACAAGGTTTTCAATGCGTTTTCATCTCTAATCTGACAAGGTTCCAACTGCAGCCTCGAACCTATTTTGGACATGTCACACAATACAACACAGCTGAAATAGTGTTGTATGGAAAAGCTTGGTGCCTTGTTCATATATCTTTAATGACATAGTTACCATTCTCCTTAGGTACGTTTGCTTATTATTCACGAAAATAACTCACTATGCTCTTTCGTACGGACGCTCCAGTTGTAAGACTTGTTCTTCCTCGATCTCATAAATATAAACGTCCACTTCTTCATCTTCTCCGGCCATCTCCTCCCCCAAGAACTCATCGTCCTCGGGGTGCTGCAAAAACCAGTTTGTCGTATATCTAGATTGGAAATCATTCATAGGTACATAAAATAATTTATCAAATTCTTCGTATGCTTTCTGTCTATGCAGAAGAATGTAGAACATTACAAGCGGGAGGCAGTTACCACGGTTGAAAAGGCTGTTTTGCTCCGATTCACATGAAATTTGGGTTTTGGGTTCATCGCGAGCTAGAAAACGCGTCTCAGTGTTGGTGAGTTATGTTTGAAAATCTCCACTCTTCGATAATACTGATTGATCATGTTCCTCTATTATTTTTAGTAATCGCCTTAAATCTTTGTTTAATCGCCTATCCCAACCAATAGCTATCTAGTTTTCGTTAACTGGAAAGTTACTTCGTCTAGCTTACAGTAAAATCAACCATTTCCGGAGCGGCTTCAGTTTCCGCGGTTTCTTCAGTTGTTGTTCCAGTTTCAGCCCCTTCCTGTTCCTCTTCCATCTCCACCATTTCTGAACTGGCTTCATATAGATCGTCCTCTTCTTCGCCATAATACTCACCCTCTCCTCCTTCACCGTCTACTTCATGCTCAGCTATAACTACAAGTATTATTTGTATGTAATTCATTAAATATGCGCCTGGTGACCAACTCTTCCCAGCCCACTTTTTTCTTTTTTTTCTCTCCTCAAAAGTAAATGTTTGCTCTTTTTGAACTCCCAGTTCGCACCGGGTCCAGTGTTCAATTCAAAAGAAAAATAGCTCCCAAGTCCCGCATCGTTGCAAACCTAGTTCAATCCTTGCTTCCTATTACGTGGGAGTATCGAATGCACCTTATAAATAAATTTCAACTGACGTTTTATGTTAGTTAATATTGATTGTGTTCTACATAATAGGTGCTCTTATATAAACGTGTAAATAATGCAATAGAAGTAGGCAATCAAAATAAATAATAATATATACAAAAATATGTGTTACGAAACTTCCACCTTGAATTCTTAACTCCAGTAAGATATTTTAAAGTGGATTGAGCTGAATTTTACAGGAATGTACTCTTAAGGGACCGAGCACAGCCCAAAATGACCTAAAAATACGATTAAAGTTGAAGAAGACAGGATCTATGTACCTGAAATCCTGGATGAAATCCACCGCCATGTATTACACCATTTCATTATTCTATTCTGATGGCTATAAGTTGATCTACCTAGAGACGTTCAGGAGCCCTTTATCCGAAACACTTACCGATTAGATAATTATATGAGTACATGATAGACATATCGCTGGAACAATGCTATCACTGATGATGGCTGAGATATACATACACCCACCTATAGATTTTTTCTTTCTTCTTTTAGATTTGGTCGGTTTTGGTTGATCAGTTGCTGCTGACTCCTCGGCTTTGCTGGCTGTCTTGTCTTCCGTTCCCTTATCAGCTGTGCTCTCCGCGCTGGCAGGTACCGGGGCTGCGGTTGATGGCGAAGTTCTTTCTAAATAGATAATCCAAATTGGCATTTTTCATTTTACGTGCAAATCGACTAATAAATATTTTCCATTTTATTGGCTAGGGAGATGTTCATATTACACCACTACTCTTGGGGCAATTCTCAATGCAACCTACATCCTCACCTTCCGATTCATCTACGGATAAATGGGCCGATTCCTTGGCTTTGGCCATGTCCGCTTGATCGGCGATGATGGTCTTCCTGGGATGAATGACCGGTTTCTCCTCGTCGTCGTCCTCAGTGTTGAGCAGCAGCTGCACCACAGTTCCTGGCGCACCTTCGTCGCCACCCTCTCCTTCCTGAGTCCCGGCCCTCACTTTGTGAAGGAGCGGAAGGCCGTGCAGCAGTCGAAAATTCACTTCTAGCAAGTCGTAAATTTCTTCTCCGGCAGCGACTATGTTGTCATACCTAAACAAAACAATGCGGTTGAGCATTTTTCAGTTCAATTGATAAATTTCTGGCGAACAATACCCCCATACTAATCATCAGCATTAATATTACGCTACAGTCCGTCTCTTTTAAACAATTCAACTATAACCATACAGACTGACTATTGTGGCAATCTCTTAGCTAAGAAATGCTACGCAGGCTGGTCAACATACTCGGTTCAATTAGAGAAAAAACCAAACCTTTTGTTGATCGAGTTGAGGTCACTATGCACGAGCAGACCCTCCGGCTTGTTCGGTGGCCTCATGAATAGAGGTTTGAAATTCCACTGGTTGATGAGGTCAATCATTTTCTGGAGGTTTTCTTGCGCTTTTATTACTCTCTCGGCAACTTTCCAAACGGCGTTCCTCACCTTTTCTATCACTTCCCAGTTTCCTATACGATCACGATGACGTAGTAATATTGATAATGGTACGCTTGGATAATGGTATTCATTCAAGCTTTAATTTTTGACCATTTACTTTTACCCAGTTTCCTATACAATCACGTTGACGTAGTAATATTGATAATGGAATTTATTCAAGTGTTACTATTTGACTATTTACCTTTATTGTACCAGTCGTTGTTATTGGCCAACACATCGACTATAACATCAATGTCCAATATCTCATCTTCTATAATATCGAACTCTTGAGGTCGAGTTTTCTGGCGGAGCATGTTGTACCTTTTTAGACATAAATCGTTGTGATTATATTCAATTGAATCATTTACGCATCTGGCTCACTAGAGTAGGGGCGTAGGTGGTGGTTTGATTTAGAAGAATTCCCGGAACGTGGAAACTCAACTCTAACACTTCCCAAGTTTTTGGAGATTAAACTAACCATCCCACTGTTTTGTGCAATGTGGTGTTCCATTCATACAGCTCGTCACTTCGCCTGTAAAGATCAATCGCATCCTGAGGTACGTTTTCTATGTCAATGTAGTTCAAATATCTTGTTTCTCTGAGAGCAGCTTCCAACTAAAACAAAACGTTGTCTTGAAAAAATGTCTGCTAAGATGGGTGTTACTTAATTATGTTCATATCGGTCCCTAATAGGGTGGGGTGGATGATTGAAATATAGAAATAAATAATACGATTGATCAATGATCAGTCCCAAATAGTCAGTCAAATTTCGGCGAGGATGGAACTGAAAACGTGAGAAATTCAACGAACACGCACAAACTGATAGATACGGAAACAAAAATTCTGTTCTGAAAGGTCTGTAAAATGTGAAATAGGAATAGAAATTTTGGTTTCGCAGGAGAACATTGTACCTTTTGTGGACTCTGAAGCCTAAATTGTTCATCTTCCGTAGCGATACATAAGCTTTCCTTACCTTGGTAGATTTGGTCTTTTATTAAAGTGTTATCAATGAAAGCCCCTCAATAAAGCTCAAAGCTCTCATAATATAGCTTTTTTCAGTGAAATTCATAATTTTGTCAACCAATTTCATAATTTTTTCAACCAATTTCATAATTGTTCAACCGATTTCATAATTGTTTCAAACAATTTCATACTACTGCAATAGCTTCAAAATTTTGGTACTGCAAAATTGGTAATGCAAAATTCCAAAAAAATGCTCCATGGATATCCGCTCCAGAACATTCTTAAATACTTTTTCATACCTACATCTATATGAAAAAGTATTAAACTTCAAGAATCGTTTTATTTTTCATTACCAAAATTTTGAAGCTATTGCAGTACCTAGCTGAATATTTGTCTTCGAAAATTCGCTAAGACGTCAGGATGCAAATCACAACATGGTTTCTTCTTTCCTTCCCACCTATGATTTCTTGGAAACAATACCTCATTGGTTGAAACAATTATGGAATTGGTTGAAAAAATTATGAAATTGGTTGAAAAAATATGAAATCGGTTGAAAAAGTTATGAATTTCACAAAAAAAGCTCTAATAGATAAATTCATTTTCCCAGTGAAATTGCGGGCACTTGATGTAGGTGAAGGTGCAAAAAAATCTGTCAAGTTTGGTCTGTGTAGCTTTCTCTTAGGTACTCTCTATGAATAGGGGAATTTAATATTGGTTGGTGAAATTGATATTTTATAATGATCCTCACAATTATTGTGTCGGTAGAAGATAACTGACAAACATCAACACGATTGAGAATTCTTTCTCCGTCCCCCTCCCTCGTTTTGGCTCTTAATCGCGAAATTCTTATATAGGCAAACATGTTGGAGCTAACTCAAATAGAGCCTCAACTGTCATCCGAATTGGTGCAGAATCGGTCTATTGGAAATTATACCTACGTAAAAATCGGTGTTTCAGGAACCATCTATCTATGAGCAAACCTATTTACGTACCTTCTTATCAAAGTTTATACTCAAGACCCGTGCGTTGCTCGAGACGAGAACCGTTTTCTTCAGACTCAACCGGATTTCACTAGATACTTGATCGCAGAATTTTTTGAAAATATCGTTCTCAAGTTCAGATATGACGGTAATTAGATCGTTGGCTTTTCTCCTGAGGAGCATCGAATCTTCCGTATTGGTTGCCCTAAACAAATATGAGGGACATTCTAAGGTGCTCACCTTATTTTGTGTATTTATAGAAAGTATGAGTGAAGTCAATATTGAAAGATGGAGCACAGTTGAAAGATACCCAGACACGAAAAACTCGGTAAATACCCACTCAAAAATATAAAAAACACAAAATGGACTTCTTATCCCGAACGAGAACAAATAGTGACGTCTGATTGTATACGATAACGGATGAATGTAATTGGTGGCCGGAGCTTTCCATGAATAAGAGATGCGAGTTGATCTCTTGATGACTTGAATCAAGCATGAATATGTAAGGAATAGGTAGTATGTTATATCGTATTTGATATGGGACTTTGATAATTCAGGATGACAGAATTAGTGCGGGATTTATAGAAGGTCCTCGAGTTTCAAGGAGACCTTGGGATGATATTCAAGGGTTCCTTAATCCGAATGATCTCCAAGGGATCCTTAAGCCGAATCCGTAATACAAATTTCGAGGAGACCATCTCAAGGTCTCCTAGAAACTTGAGTACTGTCTATGAATCCCGCCCTCATGTTCAGGAAGGCTTATCTACAAGGATCAGGAGAAAAATAGGTACCTACATTATAATAAAACCACAATTATTTCCCATTATCACAAATTGTAATATTTAAATAGGTTAACGAATATTGATTATAACCCAGCTCACTCTAAATTGTATTGATTGATGTTCTCAATTGGGTACTGCAGTCTTTTCTTGATGTTTCGTAACCACAGAAGCGAGCCAGCTGTCTGAGGCCACATATTTGGCACTTCGAAAAGCCCCGTGTTCTTGTATTTCCCCATTTGATCGTTGTAAAGTTTCTGCAAATTACGACGGCAAGAAGTATCTACCATAACTTCCGTCGTCTGATCACTTCAGGTAACGTAATAGAGATTCAGTAAGCACTCACAATCACAACATACCTACCTAGTTACGACTATTACCTACCTAAGAAAATACTCGTACTTACGTATGCGTTGATCACTTCGCCTCTGAAGATCTCCGATATCTTATCGTATTTCGGTTCTAGAGCTTTTGTGACGTAAATATCGTTGAAGAACGGTTGGAACAGATAAATCATCTGTAAATAATAACCGACAAATATTTGAGCTATGTTCCTAAGTTCGAATCCTGTCAGTGCTACGTTCTCCCACCATATTTCAACATTGTCGAATTACCGTCTTAAATCACCTTCTGAGCACCATCCGACCAAAAAGTATGCATATAAATTCAAACCTCAATTTTTATATTCGTTTTAGTTCAATACCTACCTTGAAAATCTCCTCGAACGTCACGCAGTCGTCGAACGTCAAACTAGCGATGGCAGCAAACCTGTTATCGAGATCGTCGACTTGCTTGCGGAAATTCTCGTAGTCCTCGTCCCAGGACGGGTCGTCAATGTCTCCCGGGTCGTAAGTGACGTTTCTGAAGATGTTCAAGAGGTCTTCAAAGTCTGTCGCCAGCTTTTCGAGCCGTATCGTCAGATTTTCCGAATAAAAACCTCCGACAGCAATTTTCTCGAGTTTGTTGTAAGCGCACCATTTTTCCAGACAGAACTGTTTAGAATTTAACACAAGATTTCAACAAGATTCCTAGGTAGATTGGAAGGACTTTTCATATTCCTCAACCAATCCAATGGGTGAAATGGAAAAAATATGTTCCGACAAAATTTCCCTCTGATTAAGGTCCTCAGATCTTACACAAAAATGTATGTGCAGATGTAACCTGATTAGCACGTACAAGTCATCACACATAAGTAGGAATGTGTCATCACACATTCCTACCTATTAAGCGCCTTCGTAGAACAACCAACAATAACATGGACAAACGCCATATTTAAATGATCCACTTTTAGTTTTCGTTGTGAATCAGGCTCTAACCATTCAATTCCCATATTCTACCGTCTGAGCTTCCGGAATGCAAAAGAACCAACGCGAATCAATTGAACACCCGTAAGTAGAGTGTATTACACTATGTAGGTAATTTACACGCTTTCAATCATCTACAAAATTGTAATTGAAAGGTATCAATTACAGAATTTATGTGCAATTATTCCCTCTAATTACAAGCTTTATTGATTCCTGTTGGTTCTCAGGTGGTTTCAATGATATTGTTGAACATGAGAATTGTTTGCAAAATATTCCAGGAAGGTAGTTACGAAGTTATCCGCTCGATATGCACATACATGAACGAATTCTTGAACTAAGTATGCGAGTATACGCATTATTTTGGGATTCAAATTTCCAACATTATTTGGGTAGGTACTGGGTAGGATGTTTCCCTACTGCGAAGGCTCTCTACGGTGGTCTCCAGCGCAGTTTGCGAACCGTCTACTATGCCTTCTTCGTGTCCCTTGCCAAATATGGTATTCTGCTGTGGGAAAATGCGTCGGGTGCCGCAAGAATCCTCAAGATCCAGAAGTCTGCAGTCCGAACTATGAAGGGAGTTTGAGAAAGGGAGCACTGCAAGCCTCAGAGAGATCCATATCCTGACTATTCCTGCGCTTTATGCTGTAGCCCTCCCCTGTAGTCGAATAAGGGCCGGACGTGAAGAATTTGCTCGGGATACGAACTAAATC
>JAEMON010000012.1:11940244-11953019 GCA_030264115.1 Lygus lineolaris
TTTTCTTTTTATTGAATTTGCTCGGGCTTCTGACATCCATAACCACGATACCCGATACCGAAACAATTTGTTGAGCCAGGGGCATAGGTGGGAGAGGTCCAGAAGAGGAGCCCAAATTGCCTCTCTCTCTCTTCAACAGCAACCCAGAAGATATCAGGAATTGGCCCCACAAGACCTTCATGGGCTGGGTGAGGGGAAAGCTGCTGGATCTGGCCCCATACAGTGTAAACGAGGTGGCTGCATTTCGATTGTATTTTTATTGTTTCGTATTAGCACTAGACTACACCTCATTTTGACGATTGTGATTTACCACATATGTATGGCCCCAATTAAACATCTATCTTCTATCTATCTGTCTACTTCCAAACTAAGAACCTACGAGGTATGACCTAATTATCAATTTTATCGTCCCTACTTTGTGGAGTCCAGATTCTTGATAAAAAGCAATATCGCAATAAGTACTACCTACAATAAGCAAGAATCTCGACACACCGCATCCAAATTTTATTGTAAGTATACAAATGAAATGTTGACATGGTAAATCATGCTCTTTGTACTGGTAGCCATCTATATACACACCTCGATTTGCTCCATGCGTTCAGAATGTCTTGCATATCTATCGAATAACTGGATAGGGTTACACCTCCATACCTTCACTTCAGCTCCTTCGGGAAATATCGACCGAAGTGTTGGATTGAATTTTGACAACATTTTCCTTTAAACAATGAAAAAATTTATTCAACATCTTAGTGGGAATAGGGAGAACCTATATCAACCTTTCTGGATTCGGGTTGAAGGAAAATGAAGGAAAACGCAGACAGGATGTTTTCTCTTAGCCCCTATTCAGAAAAAAAGGCGTGAATCCTCTAGTGGTCCTTTTGGAAGGATTGTAGGAACCTACAGTCCGACTGTCCTCTAAAAATGCGCCATGAAAATCAATAGATGATCCTTGTTCAGGTGACCTCTATCGCTTTTCTAGTAATCTCCGTCTTCCGTAATTGTCTCTGATTTATTGTGTTATTTACTATTGTATCGTCTCTTGATGTTTGTATAATGTGATATTAACCGGATCGGTATAAAGATACAGTACTTGATACTATATAGGTAGTACGAATAACAACATCATACCTGTAATATTTTATATTTTTGACGCATTGTTTCACTTTTGGCATATTGTCGTCGACGTCTCCTTGGAACAAGATGCCGGGATCGATAGCCCGGTAGCTCTGCGAAGATTAAATCACCTTTACGAAATTTGTCTCCCTGATGCCTGCATTTGTATATGCCTACCATAAGTGCCTAACCAATAACCCTTTTTAAATCATGTCTCAGTTGGACCGGCACTAGTCATGGTAGTCATTAGTATTAAAATAACGGAATTATCACCATCAATCATTACCTAATCAACTCTTATCATTAATCATCCAGAGGTACCCTTGACATTACCTCTACGCTTGCGAAAACAGAGGGAATGTACCTACAACACGACATTGGGACGGAATAGTTGTCTTTAACAACGTATCTGTAGCTATACTTGTACCGTACTAGTATATAAAGTAAATAAGGGGTCAGATACTAAACCAAAAACTAAAACAGGCCCCCAAATTAAGCAAGAATATTTTGTAGGTCTACGATATTATTCTTCAGCACATTATGAAATGGCTACTTACCTCAGCAATAATCATGTTGTTCAGTAAGTTTGCTATGTGGCAAATATGTTCGTTATTCTCATTGAAGTGCGGACAATTGACCCAAATTAAACCCAAGGTGTAGATCAAGGGGAAGAACAAGGCTTCGGATTCTTCAAAAGGGGTGCTTTGGAATATATCTACTTGCTTTCTCAACGCACTGAAGTAATACTCCAAGTCCCTCGCTTTGTCCAAAGCTATTGAAATTAATTTGTATATGAATAAATTGTTTTTCTAAACAAGAAATGTACCTACCAGCCACGAGGTACTCAAGAGGTACCTATGGGCTAAAAGGGGGAAAAATGCAAGCAGGCCAAGTATGCTATTACTCCCCTAGGGTCATCACCATCTCGCTGTGATACAGCCACGGCTTTCCACTGTGTGATGTGATCGTACATAATAATCAATATTTTTATTACCTGTGATGATATGACCTACGCTACAGTCTAACTGTATGTCACGGCTCCACCGATTTCCATGCCTTGCAAACGGAAAAATTACGGGCAAGTTCCTCTACATTACAAGTACCTAGGTACTTAAGTATCTTACCTCCTCAGAATTATAAATTACATATAATAAAATCATATTCAAGTACCTTCTGCAACGCTAGACAAACATTCTCTGAAGCACGCAAGGAACTTGCTCTCAGCAAGTTCAAGGATCTCCATCATTTTCCTGACCCTCGGGTCTGTCAACTGTTGATAAATTTCCTCTAATATTCTCACTCTGTGTTCCCAATACGCAAATTCTGAAAAGGTATATATATCAGGATAGTTGGCAGTTACTCTAAGAAGGTATAAATACTCGCCATTTGTATTCTTCCTACCAAAGTACTTATTCATCTGGGTATCCTAAAATTAATTACAACAAAGTCAATGTGATGACTTGAGGGAGTTCAAGAACTAAGATTCCTTGTGCGCTGTTTTATTTCCGTTGCTAGTCTAAATTGGCAATGATCTGTACCTTCTACAAGTACTATTCCGCCCACATCAGCTAGGTATCGAATTCTACGTATCATTACCAGCGCTTGGTACGGGGAATGGCGTCGCTTCATAAATGTCTGTAGGTTTGCTGAGCAGAATATCGTCGGTCAAATGAATCCACCAGCTCAAAATCGTAGACTCGTAAATTCGTCGTAACCTGGGATCGGCTGACTTCCCGTCGCTGTAACAATTATTATTGTTTTACATTTATACAACACTTTAATCAATTACAGACCACAGCAAGCAGAAGTCGACCCATCAACTTGTTGCTTCATACCAATCACAACCTAGTCTTCAAGCTATGATCCTCCAGTCCCAGGCTTCTAAACATTCTCCTTGTCCCGCGAAGACGCATTGAAATGGCTCGGATCACTTTGACTTTCACCCATCCAAGGATGTGTGAGAAGGAGCGGGACCATTTTTCAGCGAGCGTTGCTGCCAGTCTTCTAGTGAATGCCTCACAATCCTTGTGCATCACAACTTCACAAGATATTACCAAAGGGCTGAATGACGCATGGATGTCCTCTGCTGCCCTTTCGTATTTAGAATGCTATTTGTTGGGCAGCTTGGTTTGCAACGCAGTTACAGTTCAGGGTGCGGTATGACAGAGCGTCTGCATTTATAATGCCTGTGCCAAAAAACACGACCCGCTCACTGTCACATACACGCCTGGACCTTAATGTCTGCTATTTAAGCTGGATAATTTCCCGTTGTCTCTCTCATGACAGGTTCTAGCGTCACTTCATCCCATGCCAAGGATGAAAGAAGGGCACAGCAGTCACGAACATGGTCATGACCGCACTTTATCAGTCCTCCTTTCTTGCAATTTAGTGCATGTGTCACATCCATGACCGTGCCACATCCGTCACAGTTATCTGGAAGCCCCTCAAGCTCATTTCCATACCTCAAAGCCACGGCATCCCTGAACTGACAAGCCGATAGGTGAAATGAATCAGACGCTAGAGGCACCGCGGTCAACCAGTTGGACGCTCGGCCTTCCACTATCCTCTCCACTGTTCTGCGTCGGCGACCTGCCATAGCTGAAATGGCATCTATAGTGCTCTTTTTCCCCATAATTTCTGTACTTTCTAGATTCAATCATTGAATGCCGAGCATGCTCCAGATGTGCAATGGTATCCAATGGAGTACCGTCTTTTACTGCTGTAGATAGCACGCATGTGGACTCAGTTGATGTCACGAATCTGTCTTCAGCTGTCAGGATGTTGCTGATACCAATTCCTCTTAAACGTGCTCGGAGCTCTAATAAAGTGGCCTCGATTCCTGATACATAATACCCCATCAGTGACTGTATGAATTCTTCAGTGACTGCATGTTCTGTAGAGGTGCGTACTGGTCTACACAACCTTCAACCACTCCCTTTACGAATGGTTATTGTTGTTAGGAAGAAACGAAACCTACCTAGGTAATTTAAGTCGAGTTCATTTTCAACTCTCGTATTTGCATTAGTTCATTAAATTCGGCCTTAAAAGTGCAAGGGAAATATCTCTACGAGCCTCGGGAAACCTCCGAAAGTAACCAGTTGTCCAATTTTCTTAAAAAATTATGAATTATTGTACAATAATTGTAATACTTGGAACTGAGGTCGGCCCAAATAACATCAGTTCCACCATCCTATCGTAATTTTATAACAGGACCGTGAACTTCAAGTCTTGGATAAGAAGAATCAATTTGTATTTTGTTTAATTTGGGTGGTTTGTTGTTAGAAGTTTACCTGTTTTAACTACCTTTCAAAATATGTAGGTAATTAAATTTGATTCAGTCAATTTCTTCAAAGTGATCACCTTTTTTTGACGTTCAACAGTTCTTCGTACACCGTATCGATCTCTCGAGGAAACAGAAGTTTGGGTTCTCCTTTCATTTCGTTTTTCAAATTAGCAACAACGTTCGTCATTTCCTTCACACGGTTCTTGATGTCCGTAGCCATCGCATCGTCCCAATCGCGTTTGTAAGGACCCTCCGTGGTGATATTCGAATGCGCCTGTCGAAAATTATTGAATTTTCTCATAATTTTAGAACTTATTGTCGGCCTTTTAGTAGCATATATATCGCATCAGCCTTCGAGATACGACTAATAGGTCTGTAGTATGTCCTAAACGACTATGATGACCTTCGAACATGGGGGACCATCTGAGTCGGGGGGACGAATGACTGGTGTCGATGACTCAATAGGCTATTCTTGCCCAAAAAATTATTACCTTAACCCTAGAAGGGTACCCTGGAGTTACTACCGCTTGGTACCCACACGTCGATTCGACAAACCCCTCTGAAAAATTGTCTTAAATTGCCGTTTCCATCTCTATAAACAGGAAAATTTTAAATAACAAGGTTCTCAATAAAAAAAATTAAAAAAATAAAAAGTATAATTTTTCAACTCATTGATTAGTTTGAATACTTATACTTATAGGTGAAAATCTCCAGGTACGTAATCATTTTTCCGCAGCATTAGTAGTTCCTTTTTTGGACTTTACCTTCAAGATTTATGGAACATAAAAATATATCATTTAAAAATTTCAATTTTTTCTGTTCACTATGACTGGGGGAGGCACTCCTAGAGTCTCAAGCCTCTGCTGCGCTCCTAGCGGTCACCACATGAAAATAAAATTGGACACACGTCGAATCGACGTATATATAGAAGTACCTACCCTTCTAGGGTTAATATTTACCTAAAACCCGATATGGTCATATACTCGGGCGCTCAACCTTTGACAACCTTTGATATTCTTAGCTTTGAGAAATGATGGTTTCAAGCAACCATACCAATTCCATCAAACCTTGGTTGATGAAACGTTGAAATCAGTAATATAACTACACTATATTACCTGGAGATCTGTAGGTGGTCGGTCTCGCAAAATGTATTTTTCTACTACGGTTTTCAAGTGATTTTCGTACTTATTCAATCTTTGTTTGAGGACTACTCCTTAATTGGGAGAACCCCCATCAGATTTGGGTACTATATTATAGTATTAATTTACCTCTTCTAGCAAAACAATTAGCTCTTCAATCGGCTGCGGAGAGAAGTCTCCGAACCTCAAAACATCGAATACGTTTTCAGCGGTCACTTTAACTGGGGCTTTCTTGATGAAGTAGGCGCATTTTCCTTTGGGATTCCACGGGAATTCGTTACTCGGAACCAAATAGCCAGCCGTCGGTAACGTGAAAATCAACTTGTCGACCTCGGGTTTGTCAAAAAACCCGAACATTATTTTCTGAAACCAAGTGTATAAATAAATTTGACATCTTACGGATCAAATCCAGCACTTTTTAAAGAAAGGCAAACCTCCTCCTTCTTCGTGAAGTCAAGTGTTTATTCAATCCTTGTCTTCAGGGTAGGAGTGGAGGTTCCACGTTGTCCCGCTCAACCAAATCAAGCGTTTTTCCATATTTACAGATTTCTTCAAAACCAGTAATTACCCCCACTCCGTCCCTATTTTACCTACAATTACCTAGTAAACAAAAAAAATGTTCTTGATACTAATGGAGGGAATTTGAATGGCTATGCATCAAAGAATAAATCATTCCAAAGAGAAGGGAAACCTAAGATTATATTAATGTTTTACTTACATTGCTGGCTAAGAAGAGAAACCTTGAGTTGATGTTGGGAGTGAAGAATTGAACAATCTGTTCGAATAATTTTGTTTTAAGAGGCTGATGAAGATACTTACGACTTACCTTGAAGACAAGGGTTGAATAAACACCTGACTCAGGACGAAGGACACCTTTTTTTCTCCCTCGCAAGTCAAAACTGCTGGATTCGCACCGTCAAATTGAACTTGAAACCAGCAGTTCAATGGTAATTTTTATAGTTTGATAATAATCTGTTCTCGTAGGAAAAATCTAAATTTAACGTACCTATAAGCGTATACATTTATATTCATAAATATTAACTTCACAATCTATAGATAGTGATTAGTATCAATATCAAGGTAAGTTTATGTTGCCTACCATTTTTGGTATATTTTTCTCTGCCTCTAAGGAAATCTATCCGTCTTTATCAAAAATTGATTGCCACATAAGTCATCCAAAAATGAATGAGAGTGCGGGAATATTTTCGAATCACCTTCTTCGACGCTGTATAATCTAGTTTGGCTACTATACCAACGTGGTTTGTAGAATTTAAGCTAGTATCGCTAGAAAAGTTAGGGGTTTTCAGCCCTAAAGCAACTCAGGTTGATCCTTCTAGTCACATGGTTTACAATGAGGGTCATATTGATTTTAAAAAGTCCGTTTGAATTAGGACTGATTTATAACAGCGGTGGCAGCTGCAGAAGTGGAGGCAACCGAAAGGATGACAATAAAACAAACAGGCTGGAGGGGCAAATTAGATCATTAGGATGTCAGATTGTTAATGGAAAGTCCTGAAGATGTGCGTGAACAAAGTGAAACGAGATCAATATTGTCGAATTCTAACACAAAACGGGATTAAACTGTGACTTTATTCACGATAGGAAGGTATAATAGGCTCATCCCTCAAGTAAGACCCCGTCCCATCCATCAGCTGACCGGAAGTTATGACTTAATGACAGTCATGAGGCTATAATACGTCAAATCAATATTTTTGCGGTTTTCCATATTACTTCTCAGTAGAGGTGTGTTTCTGGTCTAATATACGATCGTTGATTTATGTATTCTTGTTACGACACAATCGACTATTGATAATAATATTATTATGTCGCGGGGCAATTCAAGATCAAATCATCACGGGTTGAAAGGGGTTTATCTGAAGGGTTAAAAGCCGTTTAGGAATAAGTACTTAATATAAAAATAAATAAAAACTGTTAGCAACTAGATCAGTCATCAATGACGCAACCTACCTATCAAAAACAATTATTTCATTCTCACCCTAGTATCTTCACTTTGCACAATTTTCGCCCAACGATCCGATTTGATTTTGAACGATCTGTTTAGGTACATGTAAAGGAACACGATGCGCGGATCCGTGTCCCCCGCATCATCGTCTTCCACGTCCCAGATGTCTTCCATATTGTTCGACCCACTCCCCATTGAGTAGTGATCCTCCTCAGCTGAAAACCATTCATGACATGTCAAATATTGTAAAAGGCAATAGGCCTAATAGGTAAGTAAAGTAAGCAGCCATTCTAGGCTGGATTTTCGTCCTATTCAGGATTTGGACTATTCAGTTGGGGAATATTACAATTCGAATAATTCCTAGGTCGTTTTTCGAGTTCAAATGTTCGGCTTCAACATTTTCGAATATCTTCGAATTTTAGTTTTTTTGGCTACCTGAGGGGTAGCCGAAAGGTTTCCCTGTATTCATCCAAACATTTCCCTGTATTCATTAAAATAATAGTTAACATATTCACCCTGGCAGTTGGAACAGGATTTCAGTTCTCACCAGTAGGTATAGGGTAACTTGGTCAGAAACCAGTTTTGGAACAAATATAAAATATTCGAATTGAATAGTACTCACAAGACTCTGCGCATGTAAAATATTAGAATATTAGTTCACAGCCGGCGTCGCTAATTGGAACAGACCTTATAATAGTCACTAGGTTTGTTCTTAATGTCAATTTGAAGTGGTTCACAAATCGTTTGCAAACTGGTACAGTGCGCATGAGCGACTAATCCCTATTTCCAGTCGCCAGAAACCTTCAGATGCGGCAAGGGAAAAATCATTCTGACCGAACTAATGATCCACAATTTGGTTCAAACCGGTTTGAAGGACACTGCGAATGAACCAGCAAGGATACTATAAATAATCAGGAAGTCACTGCGAACGCCCAAACGTGGTTGCAAACGGTTTCTTACCAGTTGGTAAGTTGGCCACTGTTTACTGCGAACAAACCTGTTCCAGCACTGTGGTGAAATATAGTAGCTAGGTACCAACAAAAAACTTACCTACCTACGTTAAGTACCTACTATAGTAGGTACTAGAATTACAAACAAAACGGTGAAAATTATCCTATTACGGGTAAGTATGTACCTGTACTAGGTACTCTGCCTAATATCATAATACCTACCCAACCTACAGAGTTGATGATGGATCACATACCCTGAGGAGCACTTGCCATGGAGACGTCCGCAGTTTGAGGGACCATCAGCCTCGCGACGGACGAGGGTATTTTGAGATTATATTGATTAAGACTCTCCGCGCTTTGTTCCATCTCGGGTAAATGTATGTAAACTGAAATATGCAGAGCAAAATAAACCCTGGATATATATGTTTTTTAAAGATCGTAAGATTAAGAAATGGGGAGTTATCGTGTATAGGAAAATCACATTTTTTCTGCCATTGTATTGTTATATGAAATAAAATAAAGAGAAAAAAATGGTTTATCCCGGGATAAACCTGTGAAGAAAACTTAAAATAAAATCTCAGCTGTTTGAAAAGGTAACAGGCGGAATTCCGAAGGCTCTTAGGAAACCCTTTCCTACGTCTCACTAAAAGAACTGAACCAAAAAGGAATGCGCTGAGATTGAATTGAGAGTACCTAGTGAAAATAGAAACAGTTTAAATAATTAATGAACATTAATTCAATTTTAATTTATTAATTATTTAAATTCTATTATTGCTAATCAGGAGCCCAAACAGTGATGAGCTTTGTGTTTCGTTTTGTTCGGTTGGCATTTTAGACGGAATTGGCCAATGACAGTCGACACCCTGTTCAATGTCACTATCCCGCCGTATTGCAATAATACGTATTTCAATAGATTTCCTAAAATTACAGAGACACTACCTATTTTTGCTTTACTACTACATTATTGTTTTTCTAAGTCATTATCTCTCGGAAAAAAAGTTTTAACAAATTGATGATAATTCCCCATTGTATCTACAGTAGGTACCTACTCTGTTAATACAATAAAATAATATAAGTAGGTAGTACCCTATATATTTATGTATATACACTATTATTATTAGCTTATTTATGGTATTCCTTACTGTGGATAGCCCTCTCTTATTTCCTTGAATGAAACCCCAGGTTTTGGACAGGAGCTTACTACCTACCTACTGCATGTTCGACTTCAACTATCCACCTTCATAGCCTGGTTTCGACTAACTTTCACTGAATTTGTACATAGGCATAACAAAAATATATGTACCTACCTACCTCATTGGCACCTACAGGATTCTTAAAAAAATGTATTATCTTCCTCTACACGGGAGAAATAAGTTGGAAAGAAGGAAAAAGTTATTTGGACGTGGGGAGGTAGGTGGGTAATTGAATTAATTAGTCTGAAGAATTTTGATTAGAAATGACCACTTGATTTGACTATGCAAATGCCCAGTGATTGCCCCAGGTGCACGAAGTACCAATACCTACCTGAGCTGCTACCTACCTATGAAAAAATTATATTATCAAATTAAAGGTACCTACCTACTCTATGGGATTTCCTACAGACTAGATGCAGAGTAAAAATAAAACTTCTTCATCCATGACTGGGCGGACACGTTTCCTTTTGCTTGTTCTCTTCTTGGCAAAGGTTTTATGATAAGCACAGATAAGCATTTCATTTGCCGCCTTGTGTTGTGCTTTGTTTTTCTCTGTGATTTTCTGAATTTTTATTTTTCATTCCAGTTTTTCTTGTTTGCTGGTTGTTGGTTTAATGATTTTCTTAGTGTTTTATTCTTCATTAGTTCTAATACTCGAACATTGAAAACTACAGATTTCAGTACTCACGTCTAAAAACTTCAAAATCGACTGAGGTACGAATCACCTATCGCTTTTTTTGCATCTCTTACATAGGTAAATGAGAATTTGGAAGCTATTCAACTTAATTTTCAATTAGGTAAGTATCCTCTCATACTGAGCTTACCGCTTTTGGGACGAATATATAGAGATTCCCAGCTATGAGCTGAGATAAATTCCTTGTATTTCTGCTGCTGGTTCGGGACTACATTTCATTCGGTGCACAATATTGATGCCCAACCAAAAAAAAATAGTATTTTCCCGCTATCAGCGAGAATTTCAAAATAACAACTTTTATTATTGTGGTAGGTATGTAGTAAATTAATATTGCCATGTGGTTGTGCCACGATGATTTTGATGGTTGAAATTACTACTGACTGGTTATTATTTATTGAAACATTAGAAATTCTATAGCTTTTCAGTAGGTATCATGTGGGTGTGTATATTAGATGTTGTAATACGATGTAGGTACAGTCTGGCGCTCAATAGTCGTGAAACGTACCTACCCAAAATCTTACTTATTTTATTGAGAATGAGCTATACCTAGTACTCATTATTTGTTACTCTATTTGAAAGTACAGATTAAGATGTAAATCCTGCGGTTAATTTAACATTACATTAAAATCATTTGACATGGAAGGGTACCTACTGTGAGCTTTATTAGCTTGGTACCTCCATTAATTTGTTATGGATTGATGGAACTGGTTGGATTTTCTCTTGAAGATGTGAGCTTCCAAGAATCTAGGTATCTAGCTTAGGGTTCTTACTGATTGGAGCTGCGCTAAGAAGGGTGCGCAAGAGAAGGAAGAGGAAGCGAAGAAAACAAACGCAGGTAGGCATATGAAGGAGCGCAGAGTGGGGCAGCGCCTCAAGGTCAAGCAAAAATGTGAGCGAAGAAATCAAGACAGTTTGTTTTCGTCGCACTTATTGCTGATCCCGACAGATAAAATATGGTTTAAACTGCAATTTGACCACCTCTTCAGCTATTTGTGCTGTACTTCATCTAGCAAGTAGTCGAATGTTGTAATATCCATCCAAAAATATTCATAAAGCCCTCAAAGCATGATCTTCTCGAAGTTCATCGTACAAATTATGAAATTCCCCGTGTACAAGTCGCGAATGATTAATTACGTGAATCCCTTCTACTTTTCACTCCCGAAGTAAATACCACATTCTCAATGGCAGGTTTCCGCAAAGAAATAATAATCATGAATCATCTAGAAGGATTTGGGCCGTACTGACTCTCTCTCCACTCTGAATTGGCCAACTCTGCTCTCTTCGCTTCTCTCGCTTTTATCACAGCTCCAGTCTGGAAGCACCCTTAGGTATATGATCCATGTAGAAAGTTCTTCCAATAGGTTGTAGGTACATCTTCTGGTAGGTATGTTGAAAAGCTAGTATCACGTCTTCCATTCTTGCTCCTCTAAAATTACCCTAGGGACCTACGTCTTATCTGAAGTTTTTTCACTTTTAAATATTAAGTACTACTTTGTATGAAATTTTATGAAAATGGTGCCATCCGTAGTATGGTAAATCCTAATTAAGAGTCTCTCTGTTAATTCAGTATGCAAGCGTTTCTGAAGACTGGCAAAATCTCCAAGGATGATGCTGCTAAATCGATCCCTGCTTCATCTTCCAGCAAAGAGAAAGCACCCAAGAAGCCTACTCCGTGGGTCGAAAAATACAGACCACGCACTGTTGATGATGTGGTCGAGCAAAAAGAAATTGTATCCGTCCTGAAGCAGTGCATGGCAGGCGCGGATTTGCCTCACCTTCTCTTTTATGGACCTCCTGGTAATTGAAGTGCTTATTTCTTATTGGTAAATTGATAGTAGAAGTACATAATATTGATACTGAAACAAGAGAAGAAGCCAAAATGCTGTGAAGAAGTATTACAAAACCAATCATGTCTTTCGTACTTAGAGAACTTATATGAACTCGGTATCTGATAGTAGGTGTACCTATACCTAGATACCCACCGACCTTCAATATTCACAATTACCTATTTTTGAAACATATTTCATTCTGGGAAAAAGTCAGAAGAAAGCAGGAAATGGATTGAAACTGGGATAAATATTAAACAAAAAAGTTCCATTCATACAGCATAAGTTGGTGAGCGAATTTTTAAAGAATCGTTCAACCAATTTTGTGGGTGATTCTTAAAAAAAAATTTGCGCTTATTCAGAATATACCATAGGTAATATGGTATTATTATTCTGAATCAGCGCAAAATTTCCTCGTTCGAAAATTCGTGTTTATTGACCCTAAATTTTCAAAATTTTACCCCGTGGAGTACTCCAAAATTTCCGGCCAACGAACTTATCCTTTCTTTTGTTATTATTGACATTTTGAAATTTTTTTGATTTTTTAGATTGATCCCATGATCAGATATCGTATGGAGTGTCACATCTTATAGAGTGATTATACAGGGTGTCTC
>JAEMON010000012.1:11961773-11972132 GCA_030264115.1 Lygus lineolaris
CCCCCCCCCCCCCCCTCACAATAGCAGGGTGCACAATAGTCTCAGGGGAATTTAGAACATGTTCTAATTTTCTCAAACACCATTCTGTCCGAGAAAAAAAAGCTTTCAGACAACCAGAAACATCAAACTTGTAGTAACGTTAGAGTTCCCATACTAATAAAACCGCTTGCCACCAGAATTCTCTTCCCTTTTTCTGAAAGCACCGACTAACAATCACTAAAAATTAGAACAATCTGTGGGTACTATTATCTAGTGTGATGTACGTTATCAAAGCAGCATCTTACCCATTCTCTGGCGATATTGAGAATCATATCTCTCTTCAATTTTGGTCCGAGCAGAGGATTCATTTGTGACATGTAAGTACACAGCCAACTGAAAAAAAGCCATGAACGTTCAGAAACTGTGCAGTAAATATTTAAAATTGTTATGAGTCAATTTGCATCATCATGGGGTTAGAATTGCGATTTAACAAATCTCTTTGTAAAAATGAGAACGTTCCTTATAGCCAAAAAAATAGGCCAATGATAAGAATGGGGACGAAAAGTGGAATGAAGTAGCCATTAGGGGGAGCCCGTGTCACCTCGTTTTTCAGTTTGAGCTACAGAAATGAAGAATTCCTTGAAGAATCCATCGTTCAATAAACTAGGAAATGAAGTCAACTCCCCGAAAACTGCCTAATGCCCACTGGTTGGCAAGCAAGGGACTGGATTTAATTCGGTTCTAATTTAGTTCTTTTCATAGTTCACTGAACGATGGCACGTTGAGAAGATCAGGCTTAAGGGGCCAAGGACCCACGTAATTCAGTTTTTCCCATTTTTTTCAGCTAATTTTTGTCATATTTTGATGCGGTTTGCAGCATTCTTCTTGCCATTCAATTCTCTAGGGAGAGCATCTATGTATAATTATAAGTTCGTAATTTTAAATTTTTCACGTCCTTTTTTAAGTCAAATTGGCATCAAGGCAAAACGTCTCCGCAGAGAATAAAAAATAGGAAGAATGACGCCAACCGCATCAAAATTCGTTGGAAATTGGTTGAGAAAAATTGAAAAAAACTGTGAAACTCTAAAATGGTTAGGGGAGGGGTAGGTTATCCGTATTTTAAACGTATTGGTTCTAAGTAGTAATAATGTTATAGTAAGGGTTCTTATAAACCCTTCAGTAGCTGAGATTTAGGCATTTTTGAGAACATTTTCGGCTCCGTCCCTTGCCCCCTTAAGCGCCCCTCTGCACTAAATGAGTTAAGATTACATAAATGCTGTCCTAGAGGCCAGGTGATGTCATATATATGACAGCAGGTAGATTTGGAGGGCTCTCTTTTGGTTGGCCCAAAAACTAATGTCCCCAGGAATGCGCCACGTCCTTAGTTTAATACTTTGAGAACCTATAAAAGATGCTCAAAAGTTTAATGCTTTCTAGTTTCCGTCGAGAGTGCCTTCTTTCAAATCTGGGAGTGTTCATAAAAATCAGTGCCTCGTTGAAAGTGTCCTAACATGGATTATGTACAGGAGTTACCAAGTTATAATCGTCCTGTTTCTGTGTCTCAGAATATAAAGTAGGGCGTTCTTATACAAATATAGGATCATAGAGAATAAACACCCCCAACTGTTTAAGTCAAACCTTAATTCTGGGCTCCAATGTATCGTATAATGTTACCTACTTTTGATCAAGTTATAACACCACTATTATAAAGATGACCTTGTCACCTCAAATACGCAGTCCACCTCCAAAAATCTCTCTTCACCCAGCTACTTCGTGGTACAGGTACATAATAAGTTCCTACTGCCATGTACCTACCATTCAATTTGGGCCCATTGAAAGCCGTTCACAAGAAATAAGAAATGGAAATACATGTAAACTTACAACAACCAGCAGGTGACAGCAGTTAGAATCAGCGACAGCTGAATTATCCTGAAAAGTCACAATTAATTAAGCATATTGTAACTCATTTAGTAAAGTAGGTAGGTACTTAGTTCATCTACCATCTGCACAATTCAAGGGATGATGTTGCAACGTGAGAGAAAATCAAAAGCAAAACGATAGGAAAACTAGACACATGTCTTACCCTTTATTGGGTCCTTTAGGAATGAATATTGGAACTACGATCCCAACTATGGCCCAAAAGCCTGTGATCACAGCGCAAGGAATAACTGAAATCGCCATGGCTAATGAAATAAATCGGTAGAATATGAAAAACTATAAAACTAATCAAATGGGAAAATAAATGAGAAAATCGGAAACGAACACACAGAAAGTGGGATGGGCTGAGCCAATGCCTGATTGATTCATCAGGTGGGCGTTCCTCTTCCAGTGTTGGCTAGTTAGGTGTTTGTTATCAAAATGTGGCCATGAAAACATTATTTTACGCCAAATATTCACTAAAATAAAAAATATATCAAATACCTTTCGATTATCTCCCAATAAATATGTTATATTATCTCCCCAGTGTTGGCTGTTTTATTTTGTGTTTGGGATGGGAGGAGAAAAGGCAACACTGCTTTGATAACGAGCTGTCAAGTGTCAGCTGTCGTCACTATTCGAACGCTCTTTCACCTTCTTTGTTGATTTTTTACATAATTCTCTGTAGATTTCAGTTTTAACGAAATGGGATTCGCATTTCTTCCATTCGCTTTCTTCACAATGCTTTGGGGAGGAGTTGGAATAGGTTTGCCAATATTTCTGCCCAAAGGCGAAAACAAAGGGTGAGTTGCTGCTACGTACTATTGATTTTCCTCACGCATTAGGCATCTACATCTGAGGATTAATTAAGTTCGATGTTATTAATTATTATTCTATTATTGTTTCGATGAATTTCATGTTTTCAGATTGATCCAGCTTTCTCTCGTGTTGACGGCAACAACGTGTTATCTATTGTAAGTACCTATAGGTACCTATAATACGTAATATACCTACCTAAGTACATGAACTGGTGGTTTAGTCAGCACACCGCTGCTAAGTTGTGATAGATAACTCAATTAAGAATGTTTTCCAGTAACCGCTATTTGGACAGGTAGTGCACAGGGGCACCCCGGTAAAGTTAGCGATGACTCGAAGCGTGACTTTTTCTCCGAGTCATCGCAGGTAGTTGTATGAAAATGTTTCAGTCGTCAATTGGAGAGTTTTTTCTTCGAATTGTTAGGATCAAATTTATGACCGATGCGGCCGAGCCTACAATTAATATAGAACGAATTTAATACCCAATTTTCCCTGAAAATCCAAAATGCGCCAACGATTTCCCCATAAAATTCTTCTTTCATTCTGGATTTATACGGATCACGAAAAACTCATCGACGACTTCCCTTTGTGGGATGTACCTACTCGAAAACCTACATGGATACGTCTCATTGGTGTTGGTGAAAACACGTGATTTTATGCAGAAAAAAATTCAATGCATACCGTCGAAATATTGTCATCTTTCATGCGGAAGCGGGAGGGGGAGGAGGCATACCGAGCAGAACCGACGATAACCGAGATGCGCCGAATGGTGCGGATCTGAGACGAGTTACTTCGGTATAGCCAACCCCTTCCCCTCCCACTTCTCCTTCACGTTATCTAGTGGTATAGCCCAGATGCGCCACCTCCCCTTTCCTAGCCAAAGGGTTGCGGTGCTGAGGGGTTGACGGGGCAACTAGAGGGGCCTCTCCCCCGCGGGCGTTCAACATTTGTGACTCTCCTGCCTCACATCTTAACGTACACCTCCTCCCTCCAAATACCTAAATTCCGAAAAATAATATTTTTAATTTTTTGTCACTATTTTCTCTAGTCATCGCCGCATCAAGCAATGACTGAAGCCCTCGCCACTGGTAGTGTACCTACTATTATACCTAGTCTGGTAGATTTTGCTGTGTGTATGGGATCACCCTCTCCACACCACGATAATAGGGAACAAACTTGCATGGGTAGGAATTTTGCATTTTGAACCGCCAAATCTGATTCAGCGCCCTTCAAACCCCTCTAATGCCAATTTTCAACATGAAATACGGCTGGTTTGCCCAGAAAACGGGTTGAAAGGGAGTACGTGACGTCATTTAGGTTCTGCGAAGGGGGGGGGGGGGGGGGGGGGGGGGGGGGGGGGGGGGGGGCTGCCCAATCAGGGGGGTTGGTGACGTTAGTGAGGTTCAACTTACAAGACCCATTTTCTGTAACTTCCAACCGTCGGAAGTTACAGAAGATCTTTCAAATTACAAAATAAAAAATAACCATGCGAGGTCCCCATTATGTAGGTAAGTCGTTGCAGGGTGGTCAGTGACCCCCAATTTCCAACTGTATGGGGATTTTCCCCACATTTTGTGACCAAGGGTTCCCACAGCTACAAGGGGGCAACGATCTAGATGGAAGCTCATTTTCACCCACGCACTCAGAAAAATCTGCCAGAATCTTAAGTAGTAGGTTGGTACCTCGAAGAGAAGAAATTTCAACCCTCCAGTAGCCTCTAACCTAGGATGGCCTGTTGTAAGTAGTAGCTCAGATCCACAGTGGGCAAAATATGGCAGCGTTATTCAAATGATTTATTAGTGCAGAATACAAAGGACTGGAATCCCACCATTCCTTACCTTAGATTGAAAATTGATACATTAGGCATTGCATTGAATTAAAAGATTCATTATAGTAAGAGGATATAAAAAATAAGGAATAATTATGAATTGCAAAAAAGAGAGAGAGAGAGAGAGAGAGAGAGAGAGAGAGAGCAGCTATCTGATCACCAAAGGCTCCGGGCACCGCCTACAAAAGGCCGTGCCAGTTGGCAACTCGCAAAATTGCTCTGGGGAGAGTGTTCCAAGCTCGGACACCACTCACTCCAATAGAACAAGACAAGGCCGTGGGATGAGAGGGCATCAGTAGATTCCTCGACCTGCAGACTGGACTGGGGTGAAGAGGTGGTCAAGATAGCTGGACCAAAGTCCCTTGCTATGTTTTTATATGAAGCCTAAGTAAGTCCGAGTTGAGGAGTTATGTGCTCCCTCATCCCCAAATTTCCAATAAATCGTGAATGATTTCCAATAAATGTGAAGTCAGGCACAACGAGCGTTAAGACCAAATAACGCTTCCAATCCTGCGATATAAAATGTTTGAATGGCCTAAGCAAATATAGTGCATAATATATACCTACTCGTTAACATATGAGAGCAATGTGGTTGTGCCAAGTTAGTTATGGTTCAAAACACTAAAAATTACCACGACTTGATGTATCACACTAATAACTCAATAAAAACGCTAAAATTATTGCCAGTAAATGATAATAATCCAAGAACACTTGATTCAGTCACCTAACCTCATCATGACAAGTGTTCTCACCACACGAACTAAATCACTTGCGACGAAGTTGTGGAAACCCATTTCAATAAAAAGAAAACGGAGTTAAATAGAAAAACGTAGTCTATTTTCACGAAAATAGAGAGTTCCTAGTAGATCCGATTGCTTGCAAACTGCGTGGTATCGTATCCCAGGACACTACTGCGCATGCCCAGAACTCGGTGGTATCGTATTGTCGATACCACTGTGGTATTAGGTGGTATACATACGATCCGTTTTACCGGATCCGATCAAAAAGTTAAATCGATTTCAACGGTTAGGCCATCATCAGTAACAAACAAGAACTTTGTTGTTGTACATAATATACGAGTATATTTTATATAATATGCATTTATTATGCATGTACTATTGATGAGGTCCTAAGATGTACATTATTTCAAATAAAATAAATTATTGTTTCCAGTTGGTTGTGTACGTATATGGCGCAGATGAATCCCCTTATTGGACCAAAACTGAAGCAAAACACTTTACTAATGCTGGCTCAGGAATGGGTAAGCATAATTAAATATTGGTCAGGTGCCTAAAATTAATTATAGCTGTGTCTGCTGGGTAAAGGGGGTTGAGTGCGATTTTGGGTGAATTGAGATTATCTGACTGATAGGCAGTAGAAATTCTCCTCTACAATTTGGTATAGGAGGCCAAGATCTGCGATAATTAGGTGGGAAGCTATTGCATTGGGTAGTTAGCGTTATGTGCGCAAACTTCAAAATGCTAAGAGTGTAAAGGGAGTCATGTGCACATAACCCTATTGGCCCAAATATTGGATCAATGTATTGGGGAAAAGGGGCTAAGTAAATGGACTTTTTATGACACACATTAGGGGTATTCATGGTCCAGGATATACGACGTCGAATGGTCGAATTGGGACTTACGAAGTGACCTAATACGCATGCGCCCCGGCTCCGATTCGATTTACGACAGTTCGAATTTACCACGGGATGGAGGCGTCGTAAATCGGATATTCGACGTCGAATATCGGAATGCTGCAGCGATCCTAGCGGTAGCCGTACGAAGTTCACTTATCACTCGTGTCCCCACCACTCGCTATCACAATTTCATGAATTCACAATTTCATCTATACATTTCGCTTTCTGGCTTTTTCTCGGCATGATTATAAATTACGATACGTACAAACAAGCAAACTGACAATATTGACAAACGACTATTGATAACAGGTTAGGTGATAACACTGATATGGCCTTCGCCAGATGCCGCAAGGAGCGCTACACGCACTTCGATTTTCGACCATTCGACAGGGAAAAATGTAGGAGCCTCATGATCCCTCGAGTTTCGAAAATCGAACATCAGATTCGATATTCGACGATCGAATCAGACCATGAATACCCCTATTGCTAGGGAACAAGGGGTCATGTGTCGAGAACCTCGTTGCCAAGCAAGGTAGCTCCCATCACTTGCGTTTCAAAGCTTTCTGAAAAATTTGGATTCCGTGTCTACCTGTTTCCTGTGGTAGGTAATTTCCTTGGTCCAAGTTTGATGAAATTTTCAGGTATTGAGCGTGTTAGTCCCTAGACTGCCCCTACAGGGTTGCTACGGGTCTGGAAAACCTTGAAAACCTGAAAAAGTCAGGGAAAATTAAAGTGGCCAGGGAAAACCTGGAAAAGTCAGGGAAAAATTGAAAATCTTCTGGAATTTTACGCAAAATATGGGCTACAAGTATTTATTAGTTCTTGGTGAGACTAATACTTCGAATACCTAGTACAATATTTTACACTACAAAATTGATTATCTGGATTTCTGTAATTTATAAGTTACAAATCAGTTTCAAGCATTTATCTGTACAAAATCAAATTGCTTCTTCACTACAGACGATATGAATCGTCCCTGGAATCTTTCCACTGGAAACCCTGGATTCTTTCCACAAAATGAAAAATTAAAAAAATCTAAAATTGCAATAATAACTCGAGAAAGTATGAGTTCGTTGGGCAGAATTTTTGGAATAGATACTCCAAGGGTCCTAATTGTTAAAATTATGGGTAAAAAAACGTGTTTTTTTTAAAGGTTTTGGTGTAAATCACCATCGTAAACGTAGGAAAATAAATATATGGTGCATTGGGAATCAGAACAAATTTCCTATAAGAATCAACTGCTAAATCGGCAATATAATTTTGTGGAAATTCGTAGTTCAACTCATGCTGCATGAATGGAATTTTTTTTCTTTTCAGAGCGTTCTGAACAATTTTGGTTTCCTGTCGGTTTGTGGTAATTCCTAGTCCCAAGCAAAACTATATGAAGTTATTTTGATTTTCATGGATTGTGCGGGTTAGGCCCATGACGGTCCCCTATTGATTTACTCCGTCGGACTGCTAGTAGCGTGTAGGTACGCATGCTCAAACGTGAAATTCCAGAAACTACAATTCCTCAGTTCCCATTGGGCTGATTTCACTCAAATGTGGAGTATAGTTGGGGGTTGACTCCAAGACAATTATCTAATAATTTTGTCACGACTGGATCAGTAATGGGTACTGAGCATGCGCAAACTTTAAATGTGTTTTCATAGCCATAACTCCAGACCTACTCCACCTATTCCGGTAAAATTTCCAAGGATTGTACGGCCTCACTTTTTTTTTAGGGAGGGGGCTTTTGATACGCTTAGGAAAATGTCAGGGAAAAATCACTTTTGTAGTCTGGAAAACCTGGAAAAGTCAGGGAATTTTGGTATTGTGTTTCCGTAGCTACCCTGCCCTATTAATTTCATTGCCGCCTGACAACTAGCGCATGCTCAAACGTGAATTTCACGTAAAAATACGATTTCTCAGTTGCTGATGGACCGATTTTGCTCAAATTAAGAGTGTAGTTGGTGGCTGACTCCAGGAAGATCCCCTATGAATTTCACCACTATTGGATCAGTAATAGCTAATGCGCATGCGCAAACATGAAATTCGTTGCCATCGGCATATCTCCAGAACGACCTGACCGATTTTGGGAATTAAGGAATTGTGCTGGTTAGTCCCTATACAATCCTCTATGAATTTCATCGCCGTGAGACTGACCGTAGCTTGTGCTCATGCGCAATCTTGAATTTCCTGAAATTACGGTATCTCAGTTCCTAATGCAATGATTTTGCTCAAATTCGGGATGATGACACCGAGACGATTGCCTATGAATTTCATCAGAATCGGATCAGTAACTGCTACTGCGCATGCGCAAACTTGAAAATTGTTGTCATAAGCTTTACTCCGGAACTACTAGACCAATTTCGGTGAATTTCCAGGGATATTGCGGGTTAGCCCCTTGACGGTTCCCTTTGAATTTCATTGCCCTCGGCCCACGAGTAGCTTGTGCGCATGCGCAAACGAGAATTTCATGAAACTACGGCTCCCCAGTTTGTTCCTAATGGAATGATTTTGCTCAAATGGTAAACGGTTGTTGTTAGTGTAAAAGGAGTTTGCATTGCACTCATTGTGTAAAAGGAGTCAAGTGCGACCTTATCTGATGAAAGTATGAATAAAGGCAGTACCATTTGTACTAAAAATATGAAAGTACAGTGGAACTTTCCTTAGGTAGGAAAGTATTCCATATATATCATACATATGTTCCTTTCCTATACTAAGAAACAGTTTCCACTGAGAAAATTTGTCTTAAATCCAAAAGTCGATTTTGGGGGCTTGAGCAAACTTTGAATTTTGATTTCCCAAAAATCAGCTTTTTGCGTATAACACCCTTTACCCTGCTGACACAGATAGAATGTTTCCGAAAATAGATAGAATATTCCAAAAATAGTAGTCAATTACGTGATAAATGCAATGACGATCATTGGGAAATGTTAATTGATCTTTTTCTCTCATTAAATTTCAGGGTAACAAGATCCCTGACCTGTAAGGCCCCACCCACCTCATTTCTTACATCACTGGTCTTCTAGATCACCGTTGGTATACGTAGGTATCGATAAAGGGGTGTCCCCGTAGTTGGTAAGTTATTATTGTTTAATAAGTTAGGTAACAAGTTAGTAATTAATATTGTAACCACTACCTAATAACTTGTCTTTTGTCTCGATAATGTTCTACTCATAATTGTCTTCATCTATAGGTATTATTTGACCAAAGTTTGTAGGTGATACCCATTTTTAAGAAGTATTAAGTGGCCATGAATATCCTGTCTGTAGCGAATGAAGGACTCATGAGGTACCCACTGTAAAAAAGAATCTGATTCGCACTTGCCTCTCTTTACTAGTAATTCAATTTATTGTTACCTTATTTTATTATTACATTCTCACTCCCTGTTATTGGTGTGGCTTGCATTTAGACTTCAAAGTAATATTATTCTAGTCATTCATTGTAATTCCCTGTTGAAATGTACTACGTCGTACCTATTTGAAGTATTAAACTTCTTGATTGAAATCGATGCATTTTATTTAATGCCTGCACTTAAATTATAAGGTACTATATCTATTTGTTTGTTTTTCAAGCAATCAAACAATATTTTCTCCTCACTCAATATTATGGTGAAGAGAATGGGTCATAGGTGAGTGAAATGGCCGTAGAAAAGAATATGCACGCTTATCTGGAATTTCTGAATTAGGAAAAAGTATAATTGAATATTTCGTAACTATGGCTTGAATATAGTAATAACAGTTGTTGTAACAACACTGGAGTCATCACAGTCTCCCCCACTATATGTTTCACATTATATAGTCTTCGAATTTGGCAGGCAGACGTCGTATTCTTTGTGGTCTTGAACCTTCAGCAGAAGGATTTCCCGGAGTGGGAGTTCGAACGCTGGGAATGAATGGTTGCGTTTGTAGTGGTCGTGATTCCACTGCTTGAGGACAGGCTGGTTGTGGTGGCGTCGTATAACTGGATGCTGCAGGTGGCGTCGACGTTCGGATGGACCGAGTTCTTGGAATATCGTACACCACCGTTGGTCCAAGAGTCACTGTTTTGGGTTTTGGTACCAGCGTGGATCGCAGTTGGTTCACGTGTCTCTTTAGAGATCGTTCCGAATTGTCCAGAGAAACCAAATAGTGCCGTTGTCCCAAATTCTTCTTCACTTCTCCAAATTGCCATATTTGCTCATTTTGTATGAACATTC
>JAEMON010000012.1:12013915-12033389 GCA_030264115.1 Lygus lineolaris
AACGATTCCTGAAATTGAACACTTTTTTATACGTATATATATACCTATATATAAGTATGTGTGTATGTGTGTGTATGTCATTCCAGACGATATATCTGAACGAGGAATCGAGATAAAAATCTGAAAAAAATTTCAAAATGTCAGTAATATCAAAAGAAAGGTTGAGTTCGTTGGCTAGAATTTTGGTGTAGGTACTCCAAGGGTTCAAATGTTGAAAATTTAGAGTCAAAAATCGGTAAAAACGCGTTTGTGTGAATTATTATCTTAAACATAGGAACATAATATGGTACATTCGGAATCAGCGTGAAATTTCCCATAAGAATCACCCACCAAATCGGTTAAAATTATTCTTTGAAAATTCGCTCATCAACTCATGCTTCATGGATGGGACTTTTTTTATATTTTTGGTCTCTCGCAGTTTGTTTTCACTGATGTTATTCAACATCCATAAAATTGAATAAGGTACCGTAAAGTGGGGTAGCTTTAGTGCAGGTTTTGGTATATTTGTAAGTGTACCTCTTGTAATTTTGGAGCTTTTTTCAAAATTCTTGAACCAAAAGACAGCTAAGGATCTCAGCTTTCAGATGCCGCTTGAACGAATTTCCTATCTTCAATAGCGGTAGGCTGGGGTCAATTTTAGCGAATTTTCGAAGAAAATGAAGCTATTGCAATGGCTTCAAAATTTTGGTAATGCAAATTTTCGAAAATTTTCTTCATGGACATCCGTTTCAGACCATTCTAAAACGATTCCTGAAATTTAACCTTTTTTTTATATGTATATATGTGTGTGTGTGTGTGTGTCATTCCAGACGATATCTGCTCAAGGGATTTAGATAAAAAAATCCAAACAAATTTTAAAATGTTGATAATATCAAAAGAAAGGATGAGTTCGTTGGCCAGAATTTTTGGAGCACTCCAAGGGGTCAAATTTTGAAAATTTAGTTTAAAAAATTGCCAAAAAACGTGTTTTTTGAGGTTTTTGGTGTGAATTACCATCTTAAACATAGGAACATATGGTATATTCGGAATCACCGTGAAATTTCCTATAAGAATCACCCATCAAATTGGTTAAAATTATTCTTTGAAAATTCGCTCACCAACTCATGAATGGAACTTTTTTTTCATTAATCTTACCTCATCAAGTGGGGTAACTTTGAATAGATTTGCTCGTCCCAAAACGATAGTTACCCCATTAGAAAGCCAGATTGAGTTTTGAAAAAGTAATCTCGAGTATTCTCGACGTTTTTGATCTTAAAACCTTCATTTTCAATGATATTCCCGAAGTTATGACCAGAAAACCTTCATTTTCCTCCGCACGTGCTTCTTCGCTGTAGTTTCGGTAACTATGGGCACGTACCTTACGCCAGTTAATTGGTGGCATTTTGAACAGTATAACAGTAAACTGAAATAAACGGACGAAAGAGTATTGTTCAATGTTACCCCATCATCCTTCATCAGAAAAAAAAAACTGTTCAAAGTTACCCCATCAAGTAGCCACTTATTACATTTTGACTATTATAAAATCGAATAATTGAGCTATAGAGATGAAACAAAAAAGAAAATGTTCCTTATTAATGTAGCAATCAGATAATAACTAACCGGCGACAGCAACACTACTCGAAATTGGCCGGGAAGGGAGGTTAGGTGGGTAGGTACCTCGAAAAATTATAACACAGCTGATCACACGAGAAGTCGCTCAGCTTCCCAGGTTATCCAATATAACGTTGTTCGGCGATTGAACCGCGCTCTTCATGTGATTCATGAAAGGATGGTACCAGCTGGGGGGTCTCCAACTTCAAAATTGAATTCACTAAAGTTACCCTCCGTGTTCTAAGTTACCCCACGTTACGGTACCTTATTTGATAAGGTTTCAGGTGACTGAGTGTAGACGATAAAAGGTTTAACAGTGTATAAGGTCGAGGGCTTTAAGAGGGTGGGGTGGATGGATTAGATACATGAGTTATGGTAGAGGGTATTCGATACAAGTTTAGTATTAGGTTAGTTGTATTAGGTTTTTAATCCTTAACCCATTTATTTTACAAGACGACAACTAGCAACAATACGAACAAACACATTTTAGGTTACCAAAAAATATGTTGTGATTGTGTAAATATGCATAAATATGTAAATTGTATCAGGTGATCACCTATATTTATGTACCTATATATAGGCTAGTACCTATATATTTTATCATAAGCGTCATTATCTTCTTGTAGTAACTTCTATAATTATAGGGAAATAATTTATAAATCGAAACGTAGGTACCTAATAGATATAATGTTAAAACTAATACGAAATATAGCTTAGTTGTGTAAGTGATGTCACGTGAGTGAAGTTGTCACGTGACTATTATAATATAATTTTCCTAACGTTTCCCACTTCCCAATGAAGTTTACAAGCTGGAAAACCTTCCTTTTCCATTCAAATCTCTCATACGAAACTTCAGAGACGTCTTGCGAAGAGATGGGATTACAATCTCCACCGCAGCTGAAATAACGCATCCTTCAACCTTTCCATATCCACGCCTCGTATATGAATTCCTTAAAACCATTAATTATAAAATACGTACACACATGGCGAATGATTTCATAGTTGGTAGATTTATGGGCAGTTGAGTGATTGTATATATGCACCCATTAGTACACGGATTTGTAAGGTAAGATTTCCATACTTGCAACAATTTTAAACTTGAAAATCATCTCTGTTAGGCATAAGATTATTACGAAAAAATTGATAAATATGCTGGCTTCAGAGGGGTATTATCTCATATTACAGAAGCTGTGTACTGCTAGGAATCCAAAATGAAGTTTGAGGCGTGATTAATATTACGTGTAGGGACCTACATTCATTCCTGTGGTAGGTGACTGGTGGGCAGGCAACTAAGTAGCAATGAATTACAGAATTTTCCACAGGTGAAAGGGGGGGTTCATTTTGGAATGAACAGGGAGGTATGACCTTAAAACAAGAAATCTGCCTACCGACATGATATGGTTATTGTAAGTTAGGAACCTACCATAATATTTGAAAGAACACGGTTTGTATTAATTGGGAAATGGACACGCTGAATTGATGAAGAGTTATAATGACCATTGACAATAAATTATCGCTTAGTTTTATTTTGCACATTTATGCTCACTTGAGTTTCTGATGTATGGAAAAAAAGAAAAATCCTACGTAACTCTCTACATTCCATCCTAAATTCTTAATGGGGAATTATCATCAATTTTTTGAACTTCTTTCTGAAATATAATGATTCAAAAGAAACAATAATGAAGTCGTAAGCCAAAAATAGTGTATCTGTAATGTTAAACAATTTATTGAAATATTTATTATTCTAATTTGGTGGGAAAGTTACGTTGAAAAGGGTGTCATTGGCAAATTCTGCCCAAGATGCCAACTGAACAAAACGAAACACAAAGCCCTTCACTGTTTGGGCTCCTGATTAGTGAGAATGGAATTTACATAATTAATAAATTGATTGAATTAATTAATTATTTGAATGATTCCTAGTGTGACGTGGGGAAGGGTTTCTCAAGAGCAACAGCTGAGATTTTATTCCAAGTTTTCCCGACACCAGAACGATAAACTATTTTTTTCTCTGTATTGGCAGTGTTATTTTATTCCAAAAAACAATACAAAGGCAGAAAAAATGTGATTTTCTCATATAGATAAGTCCCAATTATGTTGCCACTCCTTGCATACATAGGAATGTAATATGAGCTCTAGTACAACATGGAAAGGCTCTGAGAAAATGAATAACAATATTCAAGTTTTTTGAAAAATTTTCTATTATAATTTTTTTCTCCATCAGGTTATAGGCTGGCCTGCACCTTGCTTAACCTGACCAGCAGTTTTCTTGTGAAACTCACAGGGTTCTTAACAGTTGAGGTAAACGGATGGGTAACAAGTGGAGTGGATGGACATGGTAGGTTGAATGAATAGATGCTTTAGCAGCTACAGGAGATAAATTAATGGGATTGACGTCGATTACCATAAATTAAGAGGGATCGATGGTCGTTTCCTTCGACATCGCGGTGGCGCCGTGCAGCGGTCCCTCGGCTTTTAATCTAATCTGTGGAACAATGGACCACTAGGTAGGTATAGGGATATGGAAACGAGTCCACTTGAATATTCGAACCTGCCTACAAAATAGAAAAACGTCAGCCAAGAGGGTGTGGTACGAAGCTTTCTCGTATCATCGAAATTAAGGCATACAATAAAATAATACGTACTCGTTCGTCTCTCAATTAACTAGTCTGCAACTACTATAATGTGAAAAGCTTTTCCACCTTCATTTTTCCGTAGGTAACGTTATTAATTTATTTTCTTAACTGGAAAAATTGCAAATATATTTGAGGTGTTTTCCTTAATAGTGTCTAGAGACGTCCTCAAAAATTTGAGTAAGCTCAGTTTCCAGCTCCCTAGAGTTTAATGGAAGGTATGTTTGTTGACTGAATCGACTGGCCAAGTTTATGGAGTCATTTAGCTATGAGCCGGTCATTTGATAATGCTTCGAGAAAGATTCGTTGTAAATAGGTTAGGATTCTGAGGGCAGATAGGATCTCGTTTTCAATCCAGCAGCGCCCGAACAGATGGGGGTGGGAAGGGATAAAGAAAAGACTGTTTGCTGTTTCATCAAAGAGGCAGTCGGGGATTCCTTGGAGAATACTCAGTGGGTCTTACGCCCCTGAAGGAAGGAAGTTCGGTAAACAGCCACTATCCGGCGGGTTCTTTCTTCGTGGGAACTGATTGGATCAGCTACCCTCTTGCGAAACAGACCCATACCATGAATTTCAGGATCTTATTAGTTTGAATTCCCTATAATATAAAACTATTTTCAATCTTACTGAACAGATTCTGAACTCTAATGAGAGGAATCTTTTTTGAAACTTCCTCGACCTCATGAGTTTCGAAGTAAAATTATCAAGGACAGCAGTTAGGTAGCTGCCTTTTAAAAATAAGTAACCATAAAACTGTACCATCCTCATATGCAAAATTGTCAAGATAACTGGGCTTTCATGTACCTTAGAAGGCCAATGTTATGAGGAGCGACTGGAAAAATCACTAAAAAACCACAAAAATAATATTAGGAACATGATATAGGTAGTATTAGCTGTTCTTCCGACATCGAATAAATTCAATGGGGGTCGTCTAGACATAAACCCGTGACGATCCTCGAAATGTTCACTAAAACAGGCAAGAAATGATGAATTTTACCTTTATTTTTTATTTAAAAAAAACTTTTTTTTAATGCAAAAAATTAGTCGAGTACGAGGAGTGGCTACTACTGATCCGATTAAGACTAAGTTCAGGGGATCACCTGGTAGGTCCTTCAGGTATCTTACGAGATCCAACTCCACCTATGGATCCTGAAGATTTTCTCACCTGCCTACTTGAAAAAAGAAAAAAAATCTGTAGATCAGCCCTCAACTTCCCTCAATATAAATAAGAGTGAAATTGAACCTTCGGTTGATAATATTCATAAGGACCGAGCTAAATTATTATCCTGCGCGTAAACATTTTGATTTTGTACGAAAAAAATTGTCACTTCCTAAAAGTGATTGTCAGACTTTATTGGCAGCATAGTTTTTCGTTGAAGGCGGAATATTATATATTCCTTGTATCAATCAGTAAGGATTTATATCCCAAGAAGATGCTTTAGTGGTTTCTTCTTGCTCCAAACGATCCTTTGACCAACCTTCGACTCAGAACAAAGGCCTTCTGTTCTTCCCTGTTCAATAATTTCTAAATCTGCTGGAAAGAAAGTCGTAAGGTTTCCTCGGAGGCACCATCTTCCCTACAGAATAATAATAATTACCGACATCAACCGAACTTCCAAGACCTCCTTTCCAAGTTTTCTCATCATTCGGCTCCTATTGAAGTTGTGAGTTTTAGTTTTGCGAAGGAGAAATAATGTACAGTGAGATTTTCACCATTTCGTGAATCCACGTTCCATGACGGACTACCGTAAATTTTGGTAACCTACCTACGCTATGATACTATGAACCTTATGTTTCATCAAATTAATTCTTTTAGCGAATTTTCGAAGAAAATGAAGCTATTGCAATGGCTTCAAAATTTTTGTACCTAATGCAAATTTTTGAAAATTTTCTTCATGGAAATCCGTTTCAAACCATTCTATAACGATTCCTGGAAATTAACCCTTTTACGTATGTTTATACACACAATAATAATATGTTTTACATATTTATATGTTTACATGTGTCATTCCAGTCCAGACGATATCTGCCCGAGGGAACGAGATAAAAAATCAAAAAAAATCTTAAAATGTCAATAATATCAAAAGTAAGTATGAGTTCGTTGGCCAGAATTTTTGGAGTACTCCAAGGGGTCAAATTTTGAACATGTAGTTTCAAAAATCGCTCAAAAACGCGTTTTTTGAGGTTGTTGGTGTGAAATACCATCCTAAACATAGGAACATATGGTATATTCGGAATCAGCGTGAAATTTCCTATAAGAATCACCCACAAAATCGGTTAAAATTATTCTTTGAAAATTTGCTCACCAACTCATGCTGCATGAATTTGCAGGATTGCTGCAGGAACTTTTTTCATCAAATTTAACACGCTTCAGGTTGTAGACGAACAAAAATTCAGCTGGTGTTTTCAGTAGGTAATTCAGTAATTTGTTGTGTGTTACAGGTGGAAAGTGTAGTTGGGTCGGTCGTTTGCAGTGAAGTGTCCAGTAATGGAAGACAAGAGAAATTCCCCCACTCAACTGGCTATCTGGCCACTGCCCTTTCACGTTGACCAGCTGAACTTCTAAGAAGCTTTGAGTAAGTGGATTGGGAGTCTTGTAGATCCTGTTATTCACCTCGTTCTTCCTTTTGACAGCACATTAACGATATTGGATACCTATACTATATATAACTACTTCGTAGATACAATACCTTTTGTGAGTTGTTGAGGTAATTCGTAGAATAAAACCGTTACTGAAACAACCTTTCGTAAATTTTTGCAATGGAGTGAGGTCTGGAGGACAATTGATACCTTCGTGGGTACTTAAGGTCTAGAGAGTGCCAACAATTCACGGAGTTACTAAAAACAAAACAGTGCGTTGATAACATAATATGATCTGTAGTGATCACTCCCGTTAATTCTGGACTTCAACTGACGATATCATACCATGATCACTGAAGAACAGACTTCAATTTATTGAAAACAGGATCCGCTTCCTAAATATAAATTTTTGCAGTAGCTTCTCAATACATTGACCGATTTTTATGAATTTGCAGAGATAGACAAATTTGGTTCGATGTACCTTATGGTATAGTAATTTGCCGAATCAATGACGTCGCACAGTGGGACGAAAGTAACATTTCTGCAGACCTTTCGGTTTCAAAAATCGTTAGAAATTTTCCAATATTTGACCCCTTTATATTTTCAAGGGTGGGAAACAAGAATATGGAGTAAGAATGGACAAATTCTCACGAAAAAAAGGAAAAACTAAGAATTGTATGAATTTGTATTTATGAATTTCACTTCAGTCACAAAAGCAGTAGGTACATTCCAGTTAACGTTTCAAACGTCAAACAGCGTCAAAAGTTTACGCTTTATTCAACGCTCTTTTAACCTTGAATGAGCAACTTCCTTATCAAAATTCATCATTTGCCAAGACCTCCAAATTAATACAAATTTCACACCATTCCCATGTTTACCCGAAAAAATGCCTTATTTCGTGCTTGTTTGAAAATCCCTCATAAACCTGAGTTATGTAACTCAGGTTCATGAGGGATTTTCATACAAGCACCAAATAAGGCATTTTTTCGGTAAACATGGGAATGGTGGGAAATTTATAATAATTGGGAGGTCTTAGAGCAAGTTTATATATTATATAGTTTCACGAGTCAAAATAGAAATTTTACACAATTTCCCAATGTCGCGGTTTTTCTCCATTTTGTCCCACTGTGCGTCGGGCAAATGGAGAGACCCCTCAAACAAGGATAGGTAGATCCCTCTCAAACTGAAATCCGAGATCCCAGTTGAATAAAAGCAGTAGAGAATCTGGACAGTTTCTAATTCAAGTGCTCCGAGAGACCAGTTCTCATCGGCAAGTTGCGGGATAATCCAGTGATGTTTCAGTTCGTTGGCACGCTTTGGTTTGAAATCCATCCAAATGCTCATGAAGCAACTATTGCATAAATTTTCGAACCAGAATAACCATCTCCATAGTGAATGAGAAGGTCATTATTTCGTCAACTACCTGCTTTGAACTAAATCTGACCCTGGAATCTCTCTAAAAAATCAAATAAAAATTAAAATGTCAATAATATCAAAAGAAAGGATGAGTTCCTTGGCCATGGCAGTTCGTTGGCAGAACTGTTTGAGTACTCCAAAGGGTTAAATTATGAAAAATGGAGGCCAAAAACGTTTTTCTGGAGGTTTTTGGTGTGAATTACCATCTTAAACATAGGAATATAATATGTGGAAATTTGGCACTGATTCCGAATATACCACATTATGGTAATAATTACCCACAAAAACGGTTAAAATTATTCTTTGACAATTTGCTCATCAACTCATGCTGTATGCATGCTTTCCCAAGCTCTGTAGTGTATTATGAAACAAGATTTGCACCACCGATTTTCCGATAACCGATATTCAAGGAATGAAAAACATTAAAGTCATGAACTATTCAGCCAAGAATTCAACTATTCAAGAAGAAATAAATCTTGTTACCAACAAATAATATTCTTTGTCGGTTATTTTTACCACGCCCTGGGTAAAAAATGTTGAGGTACGTTTAGTCATTAATTTGACGCTGAGTTAAATTCTTGCTCTATTCTTGCTCGTTGGATTATTCTGTAAAATATATAATATCCCTTAACAACTGTGCCAAGTTTAAAAACTCATTTTTCTCAATTTATCTAATTGTTGACGCGACCAACGGGCTTAGGGTGAGCTAAATAAAATGAACCATGAAATAAAGTTCACAAACATTCATAGGACAAAGATAAAACTTTATTCTCCTCAATCTCCAATCTACATTTGTTACCATGACTACTATCATGGCCAACCTTATTACTGTAGTGTCCAACATCCCCCTTTGTTTTTCCCTTCAATCATAGTTGTTCAAGTAGGTGGGTCTCCTCCTTGGTCTTTCTGATCTTCTTACCCTCACAAGTTCCAACTCCGCATCTTCCTGTCTCTCCTCCTGTCCTGCTCCATCTCTTGGTCTTATATGTATTTCGTTCCTCCTTATTCTGGTTCTCCGCTCCGTAACTATGGTGTATGACCTGTTTCCCTCTGACTTCTGTACTTTGCCTTTCTCCCATTCCCTATCCTCTGGTTTCATCTTGTAGTATACTTCCTCCCCCTCCTGCAAGTCTCTCCTCTTCACTGTTTTCCGATCGAAGTATCTCTTACGTTCCCCTCTCAGCTCTCCTATTTTCTTTCGCACTTCTTCTCCGTCTATCACTTTCTGTCCTCGGTCATACACTGGTAGATCGCATCTTAACCATCTACAGACGATTCTTTGCGCTGGGCTGTATCCTGTTTTGTTTGGCGTCTTCCTCCAGACCAATAGGTTCTTATGAAAGTCTTCGTTTGCTGCAACACTTTTCAATATCAGGCTCTTCGCTATTTTCACGCATGCTTCCGTTTTTCCATTTCCTTGGTGGTGTTGTGGACTACAAAATATTGTTTCAAACTTCCAATCCTGGCCAAACGTGCGGAACTCCTGTCTGTCAAAATTTCCCCGTTTGTCAGTTATCACAATTTTTGGAATACCATGCCTGCTAAATTGCCTCTTGCAGCGTTGCACCGTTGCTTTCGCCGACAGCGTGTCCATTTCTTCCAGTTCGAAATAGTCCGAGTAGTGGTCAACAATATTCAGAAAATGTCTTTTCTTCTGCTTGATTATACACTCGAACAGATCCAGGCCAATTCTCTCGAACGGACCTTGTGGTATCTCGTGTGACAATAATTCTTCCTTACAACCCCTCAGACGAGCCCCCCCCCCCCCCTCCCCCCCACCCACAGTCGATGAATCATTGATACCTGCATTCATAGAAAAACCGGTAGTTCAATGAATATAGTAGTTCACTTCTTTTTGCGAAGTTTCGCAAAATTTTCTAATTTTCTCCATACACATACATTTAGAATTATTGTATGTGTATATTTGTATGTATCTATGTGTCATTCCAGACAATATCTGAATTCTTGAATCTATCCAAAAAATCCAAAAAATTTCAAAATGTCAATAATAACAAAAGAAAGGCTGAGTTCGTTGGCCAGAATTTTGGAGTACTCCAAGGGGTCAACATTTGAAAAATAAGGGTCAAAATTCAAAAATGTGTTTTTTGAGGTTTTTGGTGTTATTTGCCATCTTGCACAGGAACATAATAGGTAATATGGTATATTCGGAATCAGCGGGAAATTTCTTATAAGCCCCAACCCCAAGCGCAACCTATCAAATCAGTTAAAATGATTCTTTGAAAATTTGCTCAATAAAACACGCTGCATGAATGTTTGTATAATAGGTATATGTTTTTGTTTATACGTCTATCTATTACATTTTCGTAGGTACCTAAATGACTCTTCTTGTTTTTGGTGTTTCGAGTCCAAGCTGTTATTTAGTTACTTGCACTCCCCCCAGTAATACTGAGGCACTACCTACTTTCCCTCCCCTCGAAGCCTAAGATTGGCTATGGGCCTGCCCGGGGCTCACCCCAACACTTGCTAAATAAAATAGAATCAGAATTCTGAATTCTGCTTGAATTCACCATCGAGTCGGTTTTCATTGAAAAACCAGAACGAATTTCGATGAATATGTGAAGCATCAAATCCTTAAACAGAATCAAGTCCAGATTGTCTAAACAATTGAATTTGTAATGACTGTATTGGTGAAGGCTCTGGAAATATTACCTACACTCGTTTCCATTGCAAATGAACGAGACTGACAAAGAGTGGAAGGGTAGAAGAGTTTAGATCTGAACTGCCCACTGTCAGCATGGGTTTAGTATTCACAATCACTATATATGGGAACTGAGAAATTTCCATGAATCGTTGGATGCCCTCGCAGAAAACCGAGGCTACTTCCACGTCGCTTTCGATACCCATTCATTTCAGTCCTTTGCAGGCGTCCCAGTATTCAACACAATGCCCACATTGTGTGGCTCTATGTTCTGGTATTCATACGGACGGGGTTTTCGTCTCTGATAAAGCTCCGGGAAACGACCTATTGTCACCAATACGTATTTAGTAGGTCCCCAGTGGATGTGTAAGCAGTTTTGTCGTTTCAAGAATACAATAGGTATTTAGGTGGAGGTAGTTGCTCATAGCCTCATAAGATTGACCTGTTTGCAAATTAAAGCCGGGTTCACATTAAGGCGCAACGACGTAATATCGTCCGCTAACCCGCAAGGCCGTAAAAACGTAGGGTAAACGTGCCCCTAGCGGACACCGCTCCAGTAGTGGACATCTCTCAAAAGATCTCAAAAAATAAGGATACAAGGCACCCCAGGCTCTTGATCCTTGCACTGGTCGTTTCTACAACTTGTTTGTGTTTATTTTAAGCCAAGAAAAGGCGCTAAATGTGAAAAAAAAAAAAAAAAAAACCTTCTCAGCGGCAACCTGAAAATCACTTCTTGTGTTTTTCGCATTTCGTGCATGGTTTCTTACAAAACATGGGAAGGGAACGAAAGTCAGTATTAAGGGAAATAAACCATTTCATTGACTGCTAATGATTTCTATGTTTAATATTGCTCGTAGAACAATCCTGGATAGTAATTTCATGCGGATTTACAATTTTTCCTGTTGAAATCTCACTTTTTTGGGCGTCCACTATAGGGTCATGGAAAACTCAGCCTGGGACAGAAGTGGACGCCCCTGTCCACTTCAGGAACACTTGTTGAATCCGGTCGACCCTAAGGTGGACAGGGGTGTACTTTTCACATAATTATTTTTATTTGGGGGTTTCAATTGATAGGCAACCCGTCAAAATGTGAATAAAAATATAATAGAAAATAGTGAACAGATTTTAAATATCAATTGTGTAAATAAGTAGGTACTATGAGAAGTATTTTTTATACTTCAGAAATCAGAAGATTCAGAAATCGTAGTTTCATGGAATTCAAGTTTCTCGCGCATGCGCACACGCTACTAATGGTTCGACGGTGATAAAATTGATAGGAGACCATCGCGGAGCTAACCCGCACAATCCCTGAAAATTTCATTAAATTTGGACCACAACTTCATATAGATTTGCCTGGGACAAGGAATTGACCACCGACGGACAGACAGACACGGAACCAAAATTGTTAAGAAAGCTGTGAAACGTAAAGAGCAAGTAATATTGATGGAATGGAAATATTGATTTTGGAAGAAAAACATTTTGTTCATTTCTTTCACGAATACAGCCTGATGCAGGTCCTTTGGGTATACTCTCAGTGGTATAGGCGAATTCCCAGAAATCTATTTTCGTATAGTAACTATGTGATAATAGCTTTGTAAAATAACCTTATAAGACTGACTGAATGTTGTTTTCATTGGAAAATAATATTAAAATAATATAATTATAGTCGTAATTGAGGTAAAACCACTTGTCCACTTCTGGTACCTAGAAAGTCCGCTTTTGGAGCAACCGCGATTTTGGGTGTCCACTATGGGTGCAAAATCAGACTTGCGGAATTTGATGATTATTAGCTTTATATTCAAATAAATAGGATATTTTCGTATTCCTACCCATTCAGAGATGTCCAATACGCACTAATATCAATCGATTCAAAAGTGAACTCATTTTGAATAAACTGGAGGAACAAAAAACTGACCATTTTTTCTTAACATGTCCACAAGGGGCACGTTTACCCTAATTGGATCTGATTGGCTAATTGGCTGTTCGCCATCTTTACGGCTTTTCGGTCGAACGACTTTTGAACCTGACTAGGTATACCCGATTCAAAAATATCTGAATATTTTAGGGGTTTACGGATTTGCGGATTTGCGGATTGGATTATGCGCAGCCAGTGGTGTAGTAAAGGGGGGGGGTTCGCCCTGGGTAAGGCTAGCTACGCCACTGTGCGCAGCAAAGCTGGTCGTATTTGCTTTTCTTCGCCCCTTCTGTTGAAGCTCCATGTGAACGGTTGACGGCGTTGCGGTTTTACGGTTACGTGGTTTCTTACCTAATTGGCTAACTATTATCCAATGAGATCGAATTACGGTTTTACAGCCTTGTGGGTTAGCGGACGAGATTACGTCGTTGCGGCTTAATGTGAACTCGGCTTAATTCCTATTATGAAATGAATAATTGCTACCAGCTTGGGCTAAAATGTAGGGTGTTCTGGGTGTTTGGGATTCGGGCGCCATATTACCTTATCCCCCCCCCCCCCCTTCAGCTGATAACCCGAACATCAGAATCCCTCCCCAATGCAGATTATCTTCCCGTACCCGAACGTTAGCATCTCTTCCCAATGTGTTTTCCCCCGAACAAAGAAACCACCCCTTTCCCTCCCTCCTTTTTGTCAGTTTTGTCATTGTTTGTTTCTCTATTCTCTGTGAGTTGGTGCGAGAACCCGAAAAAACTACCTAGGTATCTACCTAATTCATTATCCCAAAATCTCTGCGCCTTCAGCAAAACCTAAGTAAACCCCCCCCCCCCCCCCCCCCCCCCCCCCCCCCCCTGTTTCCCTGAGTCCTTTTGTGGTCAGCAAGAAGAAAGAAGGACTATTTCATCACTCTTCCAGAACTTCAGATATATCTTCGAGAAGGGTTCCTTTTACCATACCAAAACCACGACGGTGAGTCATAGAAAATTACATAGGTATTTTTAAAAAGCTACAGTCCACGCCTTCCCTAATTTGTTTGATTGAGCTGTCTGAAGCATAGGGCATACTCCGTGCCATTGTTTATTTGTTTGACAATTTAATTTAATTTGGTTGGAGTCCAAAAGGGGGGAAACGCAGAAAGTTTGGAATAATGTTATTAGTTTGGTGGGTTGCCAAAAAATAAGGCTGCTGGGAGCGATGGAAACTTTCTCCACTTCGTGGAAGGCCTACTCGCAGCAGAAGCTCAAGTCTTTCTTGGGCAAAGTTCAGTTTTTTAGGTGAGTAGTTATGGCACGGTCAGGCCTTGCTACCTGGGTTTACCGGAAATGAATGTGATCCTTGACAAGGTTCGTAGGGATAAAACCTCTCCCTATGCACCTTGGACATGGAAGAAACAGATCTGTTGCCTTGCCATAACTTCACTCCTCTACTGGTTTCCTTGTAGTAAGGTTGGAAAGTGGAGTGAACGTCTCCCCCTACCTTGTTGGTTCTACGAAGTATTTCCCCTACGGACTAAAAACTACCTCTGTTGGGTCAGGGATGCAATGCGGAGGCAAAATATTGATACTATTGAAGCCCTACTATCGACAGTGCGATAATATCGGGAGAAAATATCGATGTTTTTCGATATTTTGGAATTTTTTGTCAAAACACTCTAAATGATTATTTTGATGAATATTATAGTCCCCCTCCGCGAGTATTATTGCTTTTAAGTGAGTGCATGTTGCCTGAAGGGGACTATTAAGAAGATAAATAAAAGATAAAGATTAAGAAGATAAATATTGGTATTCAAATAAAAATTCAAATGCTAGGATCTAGAAAAAATAAAAAAATAAAAAATACAAAGTACCTATTCAAAATTATGTAGGTGCCTACTAAATGTTCTCACGTTCAATAAAATATCAAAGAAAATGTTTTAATAACAGTAGACTGAGTATTCATAAAGAATTTTTGTGAATTTTTGACATGTTTTGGCCTACCGCTACTGACAGAGGACTTAGAAACATTTGAACGGTACAATATAGCGGTAATTTATGTCGGACTTAGGAAATATCGATAGTCTATAAAATCGGATAAACCATATCGATAGTAAAATATCGAATATTGGGGCCAAAATATCGATATTTCGATAAAACCAACTACCGATATGCATCTCTAAGTTGGGTATGTACCTATATTGTGTCGGAATAAAAGTTCCATTCATGCAGCATGAGTTGATGAGCGAATTTTCAAAGAATGATTTTAACTGATTTGATGGGGGATTCTTATAGGAAATTTTACTCTGATTCCGAATATGCCCTATGTTTAGTATGGTAATTCACACCAAAAACCTCAAAAAGCACGTTTTTTGCTATTTTCGACTCAAAATGTTGAAAATGTGAACCCTTGGAGTACTCCAAAAATTCTCTAACGAACCTTTCTTTTGATATTATTGAAATTTTGAATTTTTTTTCAGATTTTTAGTACGATTCCTCGGCCAGATATCGTCTGGAATGACAGATAAATATTAACATATAAATATATATTTATACATTTATATATACATATAAAAAAGTGTTAAATTTCAGGAATCGTTTTAGAATGGTCTAAAACGGATTTCCACGAAGAAAATTTTCAAAAATTTGCAATAGTTTTGAAGCCATTGCTGTAGCTTCATTCCTCCATAGATTCCATGGATTCCTCCATAGATGTTTAGCCTATCTGCAGATTTCGTTTAAGGAGCACGATGGAGGACCTACTTACCTACCGAACTATGATTATCTCATACCATATTTGTGGACAGCCATTAATTTGTAGGTAGTTACCCCTATATGTATGGATAATATATGGTACCTATATACATACACAATGAAAGCTTATCTATTGCCACCTTTGAATGGGTCTAAAATAACAACTTGTTTGAAGGAGATGATGGAAAGCGAAGTTTCCCTCTGATCTCTCATCTCTGGGTAGCACGGAAAAGCTGGTTCCGTCCAAACAAGATTCACATTTGTGAGGAAATAACGACCAACTCCATCCTTCACCATCATGTATTGGTATTTATTTTTATTCCTGGGAATGGAATCGATATCGATAACTGAGCAGTTGTACGGTACCTTGACTTTCACGAACTGAGTTACGCCACATTTCATGAATTTACCTGTTCAGTATATAAGAATAATATTCTTATATATTATATAATATGGCTATATAATAGGGTGAGCCCGCCCTAATTTCGCCTTCTTCAAGGTCAGAGTTATCACCTATAGTGATATAGGGGTTTTCTATAGTCATAAAGCCCTTTTAAAATAAACTGCAGGATGTAACGAGCTTCAAGATAGATTGGATAATAATTAGATAGAGATTTGATTAAGTCAGCTCGTTAGAACCAGGAACACTCCCCCTTCAAATATGAATTCGCAAATAGTTCTTGAACAGTCTCCGTGTGTGACCAATTGACCTTGATGGCCACTGACCATCAAGTCGCCATTCTGATTCTTCTATCATTCTGATCACTGAACAATTCTGATTCTTCCCCAAACTACAGTGCATCGAGTATAGGGTGGGGGTGGACAAAATTCTGATGTCTACGAATTCCTATTGAAAATTTCAAGCTGATAACGAATATACCCCATGTGCCTATACCTAAAACACATCCTTAAAGTGGATGTCCTCGAAAAACACGCTAAAAACACGTTTTTCAACTTATTTTATGCTTTAAGGGCTTTAAATAACGTTCAAAATGATTTTTGTTCAGGGAGACAATTGCGAATAGTTACGAAGAGTTGCGAATAGACAATTACATTTTGAGTCGATTGATTGCCAGAAAAAGCATCGTCCTGAAAAATAATTAAAATATGGAATTTCAAAAATTATTTTCCATCCAGCGTTCAAACTTGACAATAAATCGGTTTTGTTAAACTAAGGAAGTTGTAGACAATGTAGGTAATTGTGCGTAAAATTAATTCAAATATTTTCTTCAGGTATCAAAGAACACAGAGAAAAATAATCTCAGGCGTGGTTTTGGATGTATTTTAGAAATTCTCTACCGAAGTTGAAGAATAGTGGCGAATTTTTGCTTACTAATTCTGCGCCAAATGTGAGTATTTACTCGGAATCGATTTTTTTTCACCGTATTAATTGGTGCAATCGATTTTAAGGTTTCAATTTAGAAACGATTTTCAAAATCCATTGTTGGCGACCGATTTTGCATCCCTACTTACTGGGGTTTTCACGGGCGTTCAAGGGAGTTCGCCTTTAGAGCTGAGCTTAATCTAATCTTGCAATGATCTCATTAATTAAGTAAATTCACAATTAGGATGATTCGATAATCCGGCCCATGGATACGGTGATGTTAGTAAGTCTTCTTCACCGACAAATAGATTGTATTGTTGTAAGTTCTTGTTCCTGCCAGTTTAAAATTTATTCATGAACCTGACGTATTTGGAGAGGACAAAAATATTCATTATTCTGTCTAATTATTATAAACACGCTGATATGTCTCTCGAGACGTGAGGAGAAGAGAACCAACCACCTCCAGGCTTCTGGATTGCGGAGTTTGCAAAACTACCTGTGGGACCAATAAAAACCAACGCAGCTTACTTCATCTCGTAGCAAAACTAAACAATTCGTGCTCCTTGCCGAGTACAAAACTCAAATCAATACAAGGGCAGAAGTCAGAGTGATTTTCGAGTCAGCTCAGATTTATCAGTTCTCATCTCTTCTCTGTTTAATAACACCAGAAGTGAATTTTATTTGTTAGGGGCGTTGCATGGCTAAGTTTCCCCACCAATCGCAATGTTATCCCGTTATAGGGTATTCATCATTTATGAGCCATCTTATTGAACAGAAAATTCAATGCGACGCCCACGTGTTTCTAAAATGTTCCGCCATGTACAATCCATAAGAGAGGTGGAGTTCATGAGGCGGCCGTTGTTTTTTGTTTTCTCTTATTAAAGATACGAAGGAACCGTGGAAAAGGGGTGACAGGTGAGCCAAGTAACGGATGGTATCCAGGGGATTGAATTTCCGACGTTGGGTTCTACAGAAAAACACTCATATTGGATAAGAACGAAAAAAGAAGAAAGCCTCGTTGAGCTGCAAAAGTTGTTCCAAAATGGCAAGAGGCCTGGAATAAAAATGGATATTCGAAAGAATTATTAACTCAGACGGGATGTTTTGAAGATGTCGCAGTCGAGGGTTTTCGAGAGAATAAATTCTGGTATAACAGGTCACTTAGCACCAATGTTGGCAATATTGTCCAATTCCCCTGTGTTAGGGGGGAGTTGTTCTTGTCTGGAAGCCATCCAGGAGAATAAATAAACAATAGGTATGTAAGTAGGTGATTTTCTTTTCTTTTCTTTTTTTTTTTTTTTTTTTTTTTTTTTTTTTTCATTTTGGTTGGCGGAATATGCGGAAGAAGTGTTAGGGACTAGGAGTCGATTATAAATTCCATCAGCTTCCGCATCATTCGTCTCTGGGAGCATACTCGTTTTTATCCTCAGTGACTTTTTACTATTCCTCCCAACATTATGTCACAAATGTTCCTTCTATTATTCCTCCCTACACAAAGTCACACTTTCCGCTGCCATTAGAGGACTTTTTCGAATAAATTCGGTTCCGTCTGTCTGCTCACAGATCCTTGACAAACTAATAAATTCCACGATTTACCTCCAACTATTTGTAAGAGTAGAAATGCGCAGTCTCAACTTCCATAAGCTGAATTGAAGATCTAAAAAACACACTGATCTCCACACTGATTAGTACTGTCTTACTCTTAAACATCGAAGCGCCACTCATTGATCCATGCTATAATTAGAATTTTTAATAATCGACCGCCTGATATCATCATCCAAGATATCCGAGATTTTTCTTTACCGTCCTAAAATTTTTTAATGAAGGTTTCCATTTCTTGCAAGAGAGATTAGTTGATTAATTTTCTGATTATCCTTTCTCTTCATTTCCTCCCTCCCTCCATTCTTCCTTGACAGGAAGTATCTTTTAACTAGGGGTTCTTTTGTGGCAATTTGTAGGTCACGGCGGATATATTCTTTCAGATTATATTTTTAGAATGGAACAGTCTTCGGGTCAAATACTGTAAGTAACCGAGAGAATGTATACCTAGTGAACCACCCTTCAAATAATGAGGATGGAGCACAAAGTGATGTGAAAAGGGTTGTTCTGGTCCTACTATTTAAAAAATGGGGTATTTATATCAGTTTGAGACACTTTCGCACGGATTCCACTAGAGAAAATATTGAACCTTTCGTCTTAATGCCGGCTGTTTGCGTTGAAGCAATATCTTTCTTCCCTCCCCTCTTGTTAGCCGGCGCCCAGTTCTTATGAAAAAAAGATCGAGAAAACGAAAATTTAATCAATAGAGTTACAGCTGGTTCTACTTGGAGAGAAAACAACTAAAGAACAAGATACCTAGTAACTTGGGAGCAAGAGAGAGCTCATAACTCGAAACTAGGCCATTTTGAATTTCTACATTTACGAATAATTTATTACTCATTAAGTACTTTATTACTTATTAATTATTGGGACTTTGGTCCGTTTCGTGATTCTTGATAGACAAAATTTTACCTAGTCATGCTCTTGGTAAGTAGTTCCGTGCACTATTGACTTTGGAACAAGCTGTTCCACAGTCCCCACTATTTCGTGGGGGACAGCCGCACAGTGGGGCAAACGCGGTAAAAACCTCCTGGTTAT
>JAEMON010000012.1:12041819-12053655 GCA_030264115.1 Lygus lineolaris
TGTTTGAATAAACAACGTGAATAGAAAATTGCCAATCAAATCATGTTTCCCGTGAATAATTTTGCTGCTTAATCAGTGATTTTTCTGTTCTTTAGACGGACATTAGACTGTTTTGATTCTAGGAAAAACGGGCATCTTAAGTAGTGTACTGATTGTGAAAAATTCCTGGACCCAGGTGTGGGATTCCTGGAGCGTGTTGAGCCTGAAGACTTCATAGAGAAAGAATCACCGAAATCAGTTACTCATTGATTCGGGGGAAAATGAATGCCGAACTGGCAAAGATGACTCTTGTCTTTCAATAGAAGGTCAATGATAAAATGGCAACGATGATAAATTCTACAAAGCCACTCGTTAGGCTATTTTTAGGTCTTTGCATTTGAATCTCCAACCTAAAATTCACTTTTCAGGGTCAACCTTCACCCTAATAATAGGAAATCATGTAATTATAGGTAGGTAACACTGTTGCGATAACAGACTGAAGAGCCAGTAAGATAGCGAAATTGCAGTGGTCTTGTGATGTACCGTTGCTCGAGAGTTAAAAATCTTACGTAGATATTTCGAGGAAAGAATAGTTCTTACGGTTACGACCGACTTCGATCGCATCTTGGCTTTTCCCGTTCAGTCGTGGGAATATGAAATAGGTCCTTTCGAAGCATTTTATGGCTTTCTTCCACCCCTATTTCCGCCATTACTTCATTTATTACGACCCTCTTATAGTTATGAGTGGCGTCATTACCCTTGTGTAAGTCCGTCATAAACTGTTGAAATCTTCGAAGTGATTTCGTCAAGCAACCTAAACGTTCATACATACCAACCTGCGAGCACATTTCCAACAAGGGCATTTCCCCATCCCTAGTCCATGCGTGCACAATATGCAGGGGGTTTATCCCCAAAATGTAATGGGTAGGAACTTTTGGCGAATTTTCGATTTTGTTGGTATGCAAATTTTTGAAAATTGTTTTAACATGGAAATCCGTTTCAGACGGTTCTAAAACCATTCCTGAAGTATAACACTTATAATTTAATGTGTTCATAATGTCATTTCAGGCGATATCCAACCCTAGGATTGATCTACAAAATCTGAAAAAAATCTATATGTAAATAATATCACAAGAAATCATGAGTTCGATGGCCAGAATTGTGGGGTTAAATTCTGAAAATTCAGGAGCGAAAATCATCTGGAAAACGTGTTTTTTTAGAGGTGTTTGATGTAAATTACCATATCATATCAACAAAAATATGGTAGGTATATTCGGAAACAGCGCGAAATTCCCTACAAGAATACCCTCCTACCGAATTGGTTAAAATTATACATAATTTGCAAATTCGATCGTCAAATCATGCTGCATGACTGCAACTTTTGCTTCCTCCCCAAGAAAGGAAGTAGCTACTAACGACTACTCTGAGGAAGATGGACGGCTCTGAGGAAGAATCTACTAAAGACTCTGGAATGACCCAATTCCAGAGTCTTTAGAACCTACGTACCAGAATATTCACAATTAATATTGAGCACAAATAATATGATTAGCGCAGGAGATTATTTCTCCAAGCTTAAGAATACTTTTAGTGAATTCCTATATTTTTTAGTTCCCCCAGATTTTCCCCTCTCATAACCTCCCCTCCTGGGAAGGCTGGGGGAAATTCCCCTGTTATGGAACTCAGGTGTGTGCCGCTTTCTGTGGGAAACGGCATAAATGACAAAAAGTAGTCTTCCCCGCTTTGGGAAGTAGTTATTGATTAAAATGATGTATAGCGTGGAGGTATGTTAAGCTTAATTAACTGAGCTCATCGGGTTCTCCATATAGAAAATTCGCAAAATCAACCCATCGAATTATGAATTCATTCGAATTTCAACCAGAATCTCGATAAATTTCAGGTATTTGTGATTTAATTACTATAACACTCTTACTATGATAATGCTATCTCTGCAAATAAGATACCTGATCTCAAAAATTTTCAAAAATCAATGATTTTTCCATACATACATTATCTGTAGTCAATCCAGTTCCAGAACCTTACCTTCCTTATACTTATTAAAAAAAAAAAAAAAATTAATTGAAGAAACAGCGTCTTTACTGTTTATCTCCTACCTCCACCTGTTGATAATAATCAAACTATATAGCCTCATCTACTGCACACCCTAAAATGAAAGTAAAAATTCACTTTTTCTCTGTGCTCGTGAATGAAAAGACGATGCTTAATCTCATTTCGCCTGCTCACGGAACCGAGTTATTTTTCGCATTATTTACAAAAAAAGGATTCCCATATTTTTCGGTCCCACTTGCCGTTTTTCATCGTAATCTTATCCCCCGCTCATTGTCGCTCTCTTTTAATTTTTCGTTCCTCTCAACTCGAGGACGAGTGCCCTCATTTTTCTCGCGAAATATTTTTTTTTCTCGCCGAGAATATTTCCCGGCAGATAACAGAATATTTCCACCCCTCATAAACATCGGAGTGAATTTCTACGTCCTACCGGAAATATTTCGAGGTGTCTGGTTTCAAAATGAGTCCTAGCAAGTTATCATGCGTCTGGAAAATTAAATGCCAGACTAAATTAAATTTGCTAATTAAATGCAAATTAAAACCAGCCGATTTGGATTTTATCAAGCTATGAGTCCCAGGTTTAGTTTTAAAACTCGCCACCTCGTAGCGTCTTGAAATGATAAAATTTTACTCATCAATTTTCTCTTGAACAGGAACCCGGATTTGAAATTGGTAAACGCCATTCGGTTGGTATTCTTAGTATAAAATAAGCTACCTACTTGAAATTTTTTTTTCGTCAATATTGAGATATATTAACATTTTAATTATCAAAAAAATTCAGAGATTCAGGGGGATCACAAACCAATAATAAGTCTATAAGTATCTAATGCCTTTTAATGAATTAATTATTAATCAATTAAGAAAGTACCTAGATTAAATTCCCCGTGCGTTTCACTGATAAGCTTTTTATGTATTTGTGCTTTTTGTTGGGTGAAGTGAGGTAGCTAATTTATATTGAATGTGTGGGCGTGCATTCCTTGCTTTCGCCCCTAATTCCAATTTTATGAGTCCGAACCTGATAGGATAGGTAAGTAGGTAGGAATATGTTAAATTCGATCAATATTATCGAATTAAAAAATTGTCAAATCCAAATGTATTTTGCCATTAATTGAATTGAATTATGATGTATAATGTATAATGATGATGACGTTAGCTTGGAGGGAGTGAATAGGTACATTTCAATTCGCTTATATTTATAAATCCGATTTATATCACAGATCATACGCCCTCGCACTCAAGCCTGTACCTACCTAGGTGGAAGGTGTTTGAAACACTAAGTGTGACTATGATTGACTATTTAATAATGACTAAGAGTGTCCACCTCTGGGGGAATTTCTAGCTTAGTCTCAGAACGTGTTCGGGTCCCCTCTCGGGATACCCTTCTAATAATTCTAATATTTCGTTTTTGATGATGTTAGAAATATATTCTTGAAATTATCGATTCATTTTATAAATGGCAAAATAGTTCTATAGGACGCTATTAGGTTTTTTTTTTCAAAATGCTGCTTAGTTTTCGAGATAATTTGATTACCCTATCAAAAAACGCCATTAATCGTTCAAAAATGTGGGTGAAACATAGTAATTACCTCAAGTACATCCTACTTTCTTTCTGAGCTAGGATCTGCAAATATTCCATTCCGTTGCTAAATGAGAAGTTAAATAAATAACACCCCAAAGCGCTGCCGAAAAAAAATCTTACTCAAATCGGGGACACAGCCTCAATTACTTAATTTCAACAAAACATCCTTGGAATCTGTTATACAATTCCAGATACTAATTTTCATTGACAAATTTTAAGAACCAATTTAGCATCAAATTATCACATCAAATTGTAGCAACAAATTTTCAGTTACCTAGCAATAAGTTTTCAGGACTAAATTTGATACTAATCTCGAATTCTAGAAGCCTACTTATATTAATTTTCGCAAAAAAAATGTGAGAACCATTTTAACAATAAATTGTAACATAATAGCTTGAGGGGTGTTCTGCCAACATTTTGGATTCAGACACCACTCATCGATAGATGAGGTACATTGAATTGCTCACGAAACGAAAGAAAATATTACAATTTTTATGGTCTATATCCTATGGGGGTAAGGAAAGTGTAGTAAAATTCCTCTCATATTCTTTGACCCTGTAATTTCATACGATTTCTAGTTAGGATTGCGTTCCCCACATTTATTCTACAGTGTTGGGCAACCGCCATTTTTCAATTACTTCCTTTCTTGTGTTGTAATAATATATGACTCTAACCGCTCAATTTCCACCCCAACGGGAATAGATAAAACATGTAGGGTGGAGTAAATAATTACACTATAATTATGTAATTATTCATTCTAATTATCTTTTTTACGGTTGTTCTGTTGCATTCTAAGGAGACTCAGGTGGTTTCAATGAATATGGTTGAAAATGGGAGTTGAGCGTGTTAGAGCCTCATTCAGAAACTAAAAGTAATTAAAAAATAGCGAATACAGGTGCAGTACACCTATGCAATCCTGTCTAGAAATCGTACCTTTGAATTATGTGGTCAAAGAAGAAAAGATAAATGTTAGACAAATTTCCTCACCCTTACTGTTTATACACCATACAAATTTTAATATTTTCTTTCGTTTTGTGAATTATTCGATGTACCGGATCTATCGTGGAGAGGCGTTCTCCGAATCCAAAATGTAACCATTCCTTAAGCTATAATGTAATTGGAGTGAATAAACCTGTAATTAGAGTGAATAATTAAGCTAAATTATATGCAATTATCCACTCTAATTTAAAAAATTTAATTCCCGATGGTTTCATTGCGTTCTATGGAGACTCCGTCGGTTAAATGGTTGAACATGGGAATTACATAGTGGGTTAGAAGGTCATTTAGAAACTAAAAGTAATTGAAAAATAGCGTTCGCCAGAACTGGTATTTCGAGGGAGCTTGAAAACGAGGTTTTTCGGCAGCTGAAGGGATGAACCGCAACTACGTGGCCCATGAAATTCTTCCACAATCTGAGTTCGGTCTGAGGTAGGCTTTCACTGTTCATTAAACCCCTCCCGTCCTTCTATAAGCCCCAAAAGCCCCGGATACGGCAAGGAAAGTAGTTCTAGCCGTACTACGAGTAATAAAACCAGATAGTAGCTTTGAAATTGCACTATTCTCTGTTGAAGTTTGAAATGCCAATGACAGAGTCTTGTTTTAGTCGTAGGTAAATTACTGCCGAAATGCGTAACGTTATTTCTATTCCAAATTAGCTGGGAGAATATTGTATACGTCGTACCACCTGAATAAACACAGACGAGTTTCATGGCTTTGAATTAGGACGTAAAACGTATTATTGAGACCTACTCGATTCCAAATGTCGCATTGGGTTGCTTGTAGAGTAGGTATAGGAAGGCGTTATTATAATACGCATGGTTTCTACTATTATTGGTTTTATAACTGTCTCTCGAGGAACATAATTTAACGAACGGCTGGCTCAAATAACGTTGCAACAAACAGAACAGAAATTCTGAAACGAGGATAGCGACTATTATTACAACGCTTTTGATTCGGCGATGTGTTCCACCGCTCCAATGGTAGCCAACGACTTATAAAAATGTCCTATCTTGTTCCCCAAACACATCAAAATTTTTGTTATACTATGTAATTGTTAAGTGTGTGTCTGTTCGTGTACATGTCTCAATCACACATGAACGAGAACGACTACGCCGATTCGATAGGTTTTTTGCAAATTGATGCCAAAGCTCCTGGCCACAATATAGGCTGCAGTAGAATGAATACTCACTAATATTTTATGCGATACTTCCCAGTTCGAATAATGCATCCAGATATTCGAATAGTTCATAGCAGATAAGTCAAAAGGAAATAGATTGAATTCGACTGTCCAGCTTGTTGTTTAATCATACGTAGGGGAAAGTCGAATACCTCGGGACAACACTCAGATCAGTTTAAAGGATGCAAGAAAAATTCAAACTCTAGCGGCATTTCACAGCCTTGTTTCAGCGGCATTTCACTTTGGCTGAACCGGGTTTTTCCTAATCATTTACCTTAACACTGTGTTAGCAACTTGTTTGTTTTGAGCTCTTTTGGGAACAGGCTTTGTCTTCAGAAATCGCCAATTTCGATAAGGGCAGGCAATTGTTTCAATAATTTCTATTGCATTCCAATAATTGAGGTTTGATATGAAGTCCCTAACGTTTTCATAACGGTTTTCACATTTCTTGTAACTATGACCAATAACAGAAAAACTGTCTGTGTTTGTACCTTCGGACAAATCCAGTCTTGTACCTTGGGACACCACTTTTTATCGTTTCATGCTATATAACTTCAATTTTACTATTTACGGCGACATTTTTTGTTTCTTTCGGATTCCATGATCTCTCTCTAGGCTCAAGGAAAATTCGTTCCTTAGAACATTTGAGAAATATTTATTCCTAAAATTGTGGGCCCATTGCGATAGCTTAAACTTCAGTGTTTTCAGCGAGTCGTACCTATATTATTACCTATATTATTTCAGACATAGGACCGTTTTTGTTGTTGTTCTTTTTTTTTTATATTGTGCACTTGAATGGTATTTTTGCACATTGCCCTTCTTTTAATACAGACTCCCTACTCCTTCTCGAGGTTCAGACACCAGTCTCAGAGTACAAAAATAGCTGTCCCAAGGTACATACCAGGTTTGTATCTTTTGACAAAAAAAGGTTTTTGGAAACTTGATTATTGACGCATTTGAAGAGCTTTGAAAAATTTGAACAAAATTATGAAGATTAATAATGAGATGCTAGTAGATACTACATTGCCAGATATTCGAATTCACTCTTCCAGCACTTCAAAATTTGAGAACGAAAAATTGATAGAAGATTCATGATTTTCAGGTCAGTGATGTGGCGGTGGGTTCAGGTGACGACATGGTGTCTCGCCATTTTTTTCGCCTCTACCATCACCAGCCGAGTTGAGCCAGATAATATCGTGGAAGCCGCCGTCATCCTCCCCTACGAGTTGACGTACGTAATTTCCTCTCAGAGGGTGAAAATCATTTTGGAAATGGCTATCGAGCGATACCAGTACCTTCTCCCTGGTAAGAAGATCGTCCTCCAGTATTACGACGACGGGTGAGTAAAACGGCTCTTGAACCAAAATCAGCACGACTTAAAAAAACGCTGTATTGACTATTGACTTAAGGAAACATTATTAGTTAGAAAGCAATATTTTTTGTTGAAAATTGTGTTTTTCGGTTCGAAAAAATTCCGAGAAAAATTCCATTTATGTGAGTTGATGAGCGAATTTTCAGAGAATAATTTTAACCGATTTGATGGGTGATTCTTGTAGGAAATTTCACGCTGATTCCGATTATACCATGTCTTCCTAAGTTTAAGATGGTAATTTACTCAAGAAACCTCAAAATTGTTTGACTCAATATGTTCAAAATTTGAACCCTTGGAGTAGCCCAAAACTCTGGTCTGAAATTCTGATATTATAGACATTTCAAGATTTTTTGGGGATTTTTTTATCTCGATTCCAGGGTCAAATGCCGTCAGGAGTGACAGGTATATTTATATACTTACATATGAAAAAGTGCTAAATTCTAGGAATTGTTTTATAACGGATTTCCACGGAGGAAATTTTCAAAAATTTGCATTACTAAAATTTTGAAGCCATTGCATAATACCTTCAGTTTTTTTTATTTTTTATTTTTAGAAAATTCGCTAAAATGAAGAAAAGTTGTGAAATTCAAAATCTGAATAAGTTTGGGAGCTTTCTCAGTAGTCCATGTCCATGCTCAGTAGGTAGTGGTATTACCTATCAACAAAAAGGATTTAAAAACTTCGAACTAAACCAGCCAAGAAAAGCTGTAGGATCTTCGTGTATAGGGTGAGAGGACGTCTGAATGATCTTGAAGTTGGCGAACAAACAACTCCAAAATGTTGAAAGTTTACATTGGTTGATCCCGTTTCACGCTATAAAAATGAATGGTCTTGATTACGTGAAGGAATTAAAGTCTACGCAACATTGTTTCGAAATGAGGGAAAAGTTTGACCGCCTTTGTAGGAATGTAGCCTCAAAACTTTACTTCAGACTTTCTGGCTGGGGGAGCCGGTTAAAAAAAAATAAAACCTACATAAATATTCTAGCAGTAACTCCATAAACGCGAAAGAACGTCAAAATAAAGTGTAATAAAACTTAAACATGAATTCGACGTTTTTCAGGTGAAACTTTGAGAAAAACTTCATCATGCAAGGATTTTTTAACCATTAAAACAGGTATGATGGAGCATTCAATGGAGCATGCTTTTGCTGGTAGGTTCCCACTGCTCTATTGATCAAATTCAGTAGGGTTCATGCCATTGAGAAATGGACCTTCATATTTTTCTTTAAAAGTGTTTCCTAACATTCTTTAAAATTGAGAGCTTCCCAAAAGGGCGCAATATGGTGGGTCGGAAACGAACGGAAGAGGGAGAAAAAGGGAAAGGAAAAATCGTGTGACGTCATCCGGTATGTAGGTACCTATTGCCTTCTCGTTCTCTCACCTAGGAACCGAGAGAGAGAGAGAGAGAGAGAGGTACATAGGTACATCCCAAATGACTTCACGCGTTTTTCTTTCTGCTTATTCCAGCCAAACTACTCGGAAGAACTTCGGGGTTGAAAATTAGGATTCAGTAGTTTTCTAGGGTGCTGAAACCGATTCTGAGGTCAAACAAAGAAGAAATGTCCATTCCTCATTCCCAACTATGCTTCAAAATTTGGGCGAAATCGGACCATTAAATCCTTCAAAGCTGATATCGTGAGCAGGATTTCCTTTCGCATACGCTGAAATTCACATACATGGGATCATTTAGAAGTCAGTATACCCTGTAGGGTAAGAAACCGAGTTGGGCACATTTTTATTTATAAATAAGGTTGTGAATTAACTCACACCATGCTTTGTTCTGAATGTGAATTAATTCATACTTCACCTATTTGTCAATGTGAATGTGAATTAATTCACATTCACAACTTTTTCTGTAAACTAGTAAATAATCCACAAAATGTAAATGACGGAGTAAATCCACAAAAAATTAGTGAATAATTTGTGATTTTTTTCAAAAATACAAAAATATCTGTCTGTTATAGTCAAATATGGCATGACTGGAACTTTTTTTGCGTGCTCACTTTATAATATACTATTTCTAGAATGATCGTTCTGAAGTTAATAGGCTGGCATACAGCTAAAAGAAAAATTAAGTGGTAGGAAACGTTTGCCATAACAAATTTATTCATCGGTTTTTCTCAGAGTATCACAAAGTTACTGGTCGGCGGACCCGCAAGAAATGGAATCACTGCGCATTTGATTTTGATTCGCCGTAAATTTAAAAGAAACACATAATATATATTTCATAAAATTCACATAGGTGTATTATTTAGTTGTGAATTAAAAAAAAATCACAAATTATTTGTGAATAAAAAATTACAAATTTATTTGTGAATTAAAAAAATCACAGATTTTTTGTAATTATCTACATTTTTTCTAGGTACTTAATTACCTGCATTTTTTGTGAATTATTCACACATTTTTTTTCGAATTTAATTTAAATTCCAGAAAAACTTGTGAACGTGAATTAATTCAGATTCACATTTACAAATATTGAATCAAATCACTTTCACATTCACAAATAAAGCATGACGTGAATTAATTCACAACCTTAATTATAAATAAAAATGTACCCTACTATGGTAAGAAACTTGTAAGTTTAGGCGAAATTGAACCATTAGGTATAAGAATGAACATAATAAAATGTAATAAATATTTTTTGGAAGATTTTACGTTTGCGCATCCTTGGATGCTACTACTGATCACAATGATGGGAATTTCGTATAGACCATCTAGGACTCACCTTTTGTGAAGATTGAGAATGTCAAATAGGATTGGATTCCGGATCGAGAAGCTTGTGAGATGTGATGTCTAGCAGTTGGTTGTGTGACATGTTTACAACTCCTGTTCTCCTTCTACCGACTGATCCAATTGGCGGAAAGGAAGTGAAATATGTCACTTCTCATTTCTTATTTTTCAAAGTATGATACACGATAAGGAAAGGTACTGGAAACAATATCTTATCTCGTATCATCCAATTGCGTGTTCTCAATTCAACGAATGAAGTGAACTAATATTACTAAACATAGTTCATAATGAGAGTCTGAGAATGCGCCGAAGGTACCTATAACCTCTCTCATTCCATTCCATGCTTATAATGGTCTCTCATAAACAATCTCGTGTAATCTCATTATGAGCCTGAGAGCATTTTACCTTTGTACGTTCCTACGAGTAGAATTTTCTGAGAATGGCGTGAAATGATACTCCTGTGTTATTTTCTGAAGGCGGTTGAAGAACGATTTCCTCGTATGGGAAACACCTTTTGTTGAAATAAACCCCTCTCCGTGAGTTTGCTTTTGTTATAATATGTTTGTTAATGTAATCTTCTTGATAATACGTAACTTCCTGGTGTGGGTATTGGAGGGTTTTTTTAAAAACGGCTCTCCATGTTCTGTCTTCTCCAAGTGCCTTCATTATCCGTGAAAGCCTTTTCAGGAAACACAAACAAAATGAGGTGATAGTGAAGTATTAAATTTCATCGAATTTATCCATTTGCAGGTGCAAAGCTGAGGACAGTTTGAAACAGGCGTTCAAGGCTTTGGACCCCATGAGCAGGAAATGCCACATCATGTTTGGGCCGACTTGTGAATTTGCCACTGGTGAGTTGTATTGGGAATAGGTACCTACTTATCTATTTTATTATGAAGAATGGATTCAACTCAATATAGAATCTTAATGACACAGTGTGTGATCTTGCTCATTAGAACGAAGTTTCCATTGAAGGCTTCTTTGTCTATGGAATTTTATCACTACTGCCGAATAGTTAGCCGACCTGGCAAGGCTCTCTCCGTGTAAAGACGTGGTTCTTGCGAATAATATTAAAAATGCCGGATCTTCTGGCAGCTCAAGGATGACACCGTTAAGCACAGCACTGACGATGAATATCTAAGTATTAATTGATTTGAATACAGCTAATTTTAGGGGCGGTTTGGAGGGGCACGCTCAAGACAGGAGGGCGATTCTTAGAACAATGGCTACCCACACTGATGGGACATGAGAGCTCAAATGAGCGTTGGGGCATGCGCGGATCATCTCCCGCCAAGTAAAGAAAAACAAACCTCAATTCTGGCGCATCCACATATTTAACAATAAATTGTCGCTTTTAGATGAGAAAATGAAATGGGTTTCGCTCGCCGTGGCTCCAGTACAATAATAAATTACAACAGAGGTTACCCTTTATTGCCTGACGCATAAATCTCTATTTTGCCACTGGTCAGCTTCAAGGTCTAGCCCGGCTACCGCTTTTCTCCAGACCTAACCATGTGACTCGTGATCTTCCCTTCTTCTTCCTCACAGGACCAATGTAGGACTCTCTGAGGCCGTCGTTCCCCTGATGCCCACACTAACCTAAACTAAGTACTCTTTTCCTAACGATCCACAACTGACTTCTGGGGCCTATTAATTTCACGATGCTTCACATTTATTAATTTATTGTTTGTAGGTAGCCATTGTAGTACACTTTCTGGGTTGAGGGTGGAAGTATCCGGCTTCTTCCGTATATTATAGATCGTTTACTTGTCCGACATGTTTCGCAGATACTACTGCCTCATGAGGGACTTCTTAAGATTGTTTGTGCGGGCTGGTCCGCCGTTTAGTCGTTATTAAGTTCATCCACAGAACTGAAGTGAGCCTTTTTTCCAATTCTAAAGATCCGGTGTTGATGGAAGTAGGTTTTTGCCCGCA
>JAEMON010000012.1:12055295-12067542 GCA_030264115.1 Lygus lineolaris
TTATACAGGTGTCTCATCTGTAGTTGACCATCCTCCCGCATTTCCTCATTTCACTACGTGAAAAAACGGGACACATACGGTGGTCTTTATAATTTTTTGCGAGGTATTCAACCATGACATTTTTGCAAACATTTTTCTGTGCAATTTTGCAACCATCCGCAATCAAAAGCAACTCTGTTTTTTCAAATGGGAACCCCCATTTTTCATTACAGATTCGGATTCTACTCAAAATTTCATGAATTTATGACTCCTCACTCGAAAATGTGAGTGCAAGAACGTGCGCAATTTTACACCTCATAAATAAATAAATTCGTAAAGCAACTTTTGTTACCTAACCTCGCTTATGGTAGTCTGTTGACTACACAATAATTGTGAGAACACTTGTGTTATTATAAGTTTTGCTAGGTTCATTTTATACAATCACTCATCAACACTTCTTATTTTATTCAATCACTCATTTATACAATCACTTCTTGTAAATTAATATAAAAAGGCCTTAAATACTGTTAAAACTTCACAAATCGTCAAACAGCTTTTGTATGTCAACGATTCTCATTTTATCCGGTTCCAAATAAAACGAGTATTATAGTGAAATGAAGATTAATAAGAAAAATGCCTAATAATATTTGCTTTTTGACTCTTCTTCCGATGATGAACCGAGTCATCCGAATCATCCATGCAGGTCTTCGAAATCATTAGTCTAAAACATAAACTTTAAAAGCCTTTGGACCTAGGGGTAAGTAAACCGCGACTATTATTCCCCAACCTATACAATAGACTTTTGAAGTTCGTGTTTCTGACTAAGATTGATCGCTGGAAACACGAACACAAAACTATTTTTATGGTTTGAAAATAATTTTCCGTTTGTGTCTTATCCATTTCCACTAGAACTCTCGACTGGCTCCATGTATGATTGCATGCATAGGTATATGTGATTTATTCGCCCCTCCATTGAACACTCATACATACCTTCATTGAATACGTATACGTACTCGTCTAAATGAAAATACTATATTGGTATTTATGCTTCGTGGATGTAAATTGCTTTTATCCCCCCCCCCCCCCCTTCCCATAATTACTACATAGATAATAGAGACTGTGATCGGATAGGATTCCATTAGGCGTATATGAGCAGAGAGCTGTGATTGTTAATTCATGCGAATTGAAATCTGATTAAATCATTGATATCTGCTCCTCTGAGGGATGGCTGTGAATCCCTGAATCGAACGTCTATTCAAACTACTGCCAACTGTAAGGGGAAAGGGTACACTGATTTGTATAATTTTGAAATTCTTGATTAGTTATCGGAGCCCGCCGCATCTTGCATCTCATTTTATGATGATCTGCTCGTACTTTATGACGATCTTACTATCATATTCACATGATTGGTTTGAAGTACATTTGTCCTCGCATTTGATGCAGTTGATCGAAAGCAATATTACGATTGATTTTGACATACACGTATTATGTCTATGGGCTGGGGGTCCATGTGTTTTTTAATTCAACCCAATTCTCAGATAAAAATTTTAACGCGAGACCGATAAACAAAGTTTCTTCACATTTTATCATTGTTTTCGCTATAGGGATCGATCGAATAATATTTTGATCCACAGAAAAGTTGTACCTTCCTATAATAGGCAATTGAGGCCCATGTAGATTTGAGTAACTATTTGGTTAGGCATTCATTACCTAGTTGCTTTTTCAAGTGCACCAAAATTTGTTTTGATGCATCAAACCATGATGATTTTGGGGAGGAGCGCCTCCATGTAGCCCCGAGCCTAAAATTGTCGGGTGTTTCCGGCTCATTCGAAATCTACTAACCAGTGTTTTCCGAGTCTAATCACAAAATTTCAAGTCATCAGACCCAAAATTACGGCCTTGTAAGTGGCAAAAGAACCTCACTTATCTATGGGCTGGGTCATGTGTTTTTTTAATTCACCCTAATTTTCAGATCAAAAATTATTACGCGAGACCGATGAACAAATTCGGTAACTAGACTGCAAGAATGAAATCAGAAATCATTAGAAATACGTTTATTTAAAGAACAATGAACAGGTACGTTAAACAGGTACAATAATTTTCCTCATTACCTTTTTTCCAATCGTACACCATCGAACATAAATATGACCCCCACCCCATATACATATCCATGTCACGAGGTATCTGCTTGTAGAGTAGAAGGTTACAAATTTTGATTTGCTATCAAAATAAATTTCAAATTCCAGAAACTTCACGAACATTTTGGTTTACTTACTTAGTTTTAGTAGGTTACTATGCAATTTATAATATTAATATTCAGTCACTAAGTATTTACGAACCTCCATGTCACTGGCACTCTGAAGTGAGTTCCAGTCAAAACAGTTCTGCAGTGAAGGCAGTTCTGTGTCAAAATCACGAGTCTGATCGGAGCGCACTATCTAACGCAGCTGCACGTGGGCTCTGATGCTACATTTTCTGGCAGTGGCAGTGTTTATACGGTTCAAGTCGAGAAATAATGACTATATTGGGCTTCGTTTGTGAAAAAATCTCCGGTTTTCCCTTTGTTCATTCATCCTTTCAAAGGCCGCATCGTAAAATCCAGGCTATTGTCGTTTTCTAAATCGAAAGAAATTAATTCCGAGAGAACAAGCAATCCTAATCCTAAACACCCCGATGTCCTGTATATTCCTAGTTTTTTCTATGATTCAAGGGCATTTCATGGTGAAAAGGGGTTGGCCGTTCTAATTCAAAGACACGTATGCGTGTATGACTGCATGTTCCTGCGGTATGTGTTTGCTCTCAATGAAGAGATACTGAAAATCGCGTGTTTTTGTTGTTGAAAGAATGGCCGATCGTCCCGTTGTTTTATTATCCTTTCAAACGGCCCTAACCGTGTATTCTGGATGAAAAACACATTCTATTTATCTAGCACTCCATAAAATGGCCGTTTGTTCCCAAGTGATGGATATTCCGATTCCCTGTTAGCAAGGGGGTCCACGAATGTTAATTTATTTCTATTCTCTATTCTACTCTTCCTGTTCTTTCTTACTTCTCTTTTTACTTTTGTCCCGTCTGGCTTCAATTTACTGTCAGTTCATAGGAGGGATATCATCAATTTACCGTATTATTTTAATTGTTTTACCTTCCAAAAACGTTCTTGGTTTTACCGTATGATGTTTACTGTTTGGTGTATTCTGGACAGTTACTGTGGCGAAACGGAAGCATTGTAACTATTTACCTTTTGGGAGGTAAACATTTGTTCCTCCACAATCAAAAGTACCACTCGGATAAAGTACTTAGCACAGTGATAGATAGATAGATATATCGTTTATTTGTATAGATCTAACGACCGTTACAAGAGTACCTAGCACAGTGCTGGAGTCGCCATTTGAGACTTCAAAAACCACCGATTTCCCCATTTTTGACCATCGTGAACACACAAAAAGCAACAAAAAACCTAAATCCTTCAACATGATGTTTGATCTGTTAAGTGTTAGTAACGACGAGTTTAACTGCGATTTTCGGGGTCTTTGTGGTGGTTAAGATCTTTAATACATTTTGTACAGCGTGAAACCAGTCACTCTGAAATGAAACAAATTATGCTGTTTCATTTTATTTTACTAAATGTGAGTACAGGTGGGTCAATAAACCACCATCCTCGTCGTTTAGAAGTAGGTAGGTAGTTGGTACGAACATAGTAAAGGAATGGGGGAAGTTCTACTTTCACGCGTATATCTGCCTAGTGTTTGTATAGGGGGACGAGCAGGATCGTGCAAATATTAGAAAAGGACCCCAACGGTCTCCATTGATATTCAGGGTAGGAAACCCAGTAAAATGTAGGAAACAAATATTTGATCTTGCTCCGCACACCAAATAGCTTTCCTACCTACGGTTCACCCCCCAATACGAAACTTCGACAAAAAAATAATAATTTACCTGGATGTACATACAGGTAGGTAACTGATAACAGTGCGATTAGTAAACAGTTTGACGATTATATACAATCATCCTCATTACAACATCCATGTAGAAGTCATCGAGAGAGTTCAGCACAAATGTTTGAAGTACATCGCTTTTATAAGTGTTCTCATTCATTCAATTATGGAGAATTCAGTGATTCAAGATTATTAGAGGTTTTGAATTTAAACTCATTGGCCGACAGGAGAATAGTGAATGACGTTGTTTTCGTGCACAAACTAGTTAACGGTAGGTATGATGCTCCGTCATTACTAGAAATTATAAATTTCAAAGTGCTTTCATGTCTCACCAAAAGTACGGATCTAGGTGTTTTTTTCCCGAATTCAGACGGAAGAATTATGGGTTCAACAGCCCATTGGTTAAACTGCAGAGAACAGTGAACAATATTAATGTAGACATTGATTTATATCCTGACAGTGAAGAAGTGCTGAAACGCAAACTGTTTACTTATTTTTCTGATTGCTGATGACGAATGATTTTTATTTATCTTTTTTCAATAGTTTTGCTCTTCGAGAAATGTGCGCTATTCTTTTCATTAGAGATTCATTTAATTTTTATTTTTCATTTTTGATGAGCGGATCCAGAATTTTGTATTGTTTGCTTCTGAAACTGGGATTCCTGTCCCTTGTTGTTAAATAAATAAGTATACGATGTGAAGAATATCTAATTTAACAGGAAAAAGTGTAATAAGGTATCTAATTTGACAGTTCATCACATCCATAGAACGCAGTATTTTTTCAAAGGTTGAAAGTAGGTTCCTATTAGGATATCAATAATGCCTAAAGGTACTTAGTTATTTTTTGGAGTTCCAAACATTGGCGCTAAAAGTGTTTACATAACGGAATTACAACTAACTAGTATTAAATTTACGCTATTATGAGTAACTATAGCGAATTTTCCTGTGTTAGCACGGATTGTTTTAGGACCTTGTATGATAAGGAAAAAAGTTAATGAAGGTAATTGCACGTGGAGGACCCGGCGAATGACTAGGTTGATACTTCAGCTATTCTGGGAACTCTACCTTGTGATAATGATAAATGTGGACTGTATTTCAAAGCTTAGGGCTTGTATTAATAAATAACTGGTGGCTAGATGGGTACGACTAGGGAAATAAATTAGATAAGAGATAAATAAGTTTCACCTAGTTTATTAACAAAGTTGAGGTAACGTGATATTATGTTGTGACTAGATATGCATTATTCCTACCTATAAAGTGGCCACTATATAGAAGGATGATAAATAGATTATGGGTAACACCACAGACAATCGCTAACCCCAATGTTCAGTTTTCAAGGATGTAGATAGGTGGAACAACATTTATTATAGAACACCTGATCCTTAGTGACGAACCGTTGCCCGTAGATCGGTCGCAAAGGACCGTCGATTCATGATGAAGATGAGAGTATTCTGCTACATCCTATAACCCGGCCAGGAACTTCGCCGTTCGTATGTGGCAGACACACACTTGACTTAGTATCAGTAAGTATGTCGATATTTGTATGATATGATGAGAAGAGAGATACCGGAATAGAGAATCGGCTTTGAACTTCCATGATTAGACTGAAACTGATGGTTACGGTAGGAACGGGAGTCAAAACGAAAACAAAATTAAACTCAGTGGAAAACTTCATTCCCTATGAGTTTGTATGCCTGTTGATGTGGGAGGATATATCCGATTCGCTCATCTCGCTGAAAATCCTCTTTCGGCTGTCAACGGTGAAATGTATTCGTTCTGTATATTCTCGTGTATCAGTGCAAATAAATCCGGATGTGGAGTCAAAAATGAGAGAGGAAACTCGATGGATGTTTTGATACGCCATTTTCACGAGAACAAAGTAGATCGCTTTGTTTTTAATAAAGTTGTTTCCCTTCGGGATAATACCGCGAGTAACTCAGATTTATCCCTTCTCCATCGCTCAATACCTGAAATGTTTTGTATTCCTCTGACTCCGGTAGAGAGTTCCGGCCATCGGATATAGAAATAGTATGTACGGAAACTACTAACAATACCAATGAATACTAAATGTCCATATCATCAGAGTTGAGAAAAATATTGATACAACAAAATACAAATCAAATATTCCTCCTATACCGATGATAGTGGGAGTTACTAGCTAACAGTAAGTAAAAATTCTCGTCAGGGGTTAAGGGTGAATACAAAATAGTTGGCTAGAACTAGTAGATACTACTGGTATACTTACTTAGATCATGAAAAGACAAGAAGAAGTCAACACCTTGTATTGCACTCTAGTCTTTTGAGGGTTAAATAAACGTCAGGTAAGTAATACATCTTAGCAGCCACGTAGTAATTTTTTCCACTCCCTAGGGCAGATTCCTTCCATTCAAATTTCATTAAGCGTGTAGCAGTGGATTGCCGAAAATTCATTCAGGAACGCGAAGTACTGCTAGAAGAGACACTTGCGACATACATCGGATTCTTATCGCTTCCACTGAAAAAAAGAAAAAAAGGATCTTGTCAAATTCTGCAATTTTTGGAAGTGTGTGAATTAATTTTATAAAAATGGGGGGGGGGGGGGGGGACGTATTTATTTGTTTTTGACTTACCTACTAATTTTTCCAAATTAAATGAACTAAATTCTGTGGCACCCCCAGCCAAAATAAGGGAAACAAAAATGTTAGCAGCAATTTTCGTTGTGTGCATTACTAAGTGTTCTTCCTAGAAGTTTTTGTTGATATTAAACGTTTCCTATTCTTTCCAATACTTTTTTAGTAGACTTTTCCCAAGGAGCGCAGATGCTCAAAAAGAGGCGTGATTTTGCTACCTAAGCTTGAATGGTGCGAACCTCATATTTATTTTAATGCATCACTCCAAGAAATATTAATAAACAACAACTTTTTCTGACATTGAGATTCTCCGTTTTTGGCTGTCCTGCACAGGCTGATGAACTATAATTTTGGAAACGATGTGTTATATGAAACAGGACTACTATTCACGATTTACTAGTAAGACAGGTAACAAATGTTGAAAATGAGTCTTAATAATTTTAAATTGCATTTTTAGTGTGGTTCTTTTTTGGTAAAATTTACAAATTGTCGGTTGGATCTTTATCCATGCGGGTTGGATCTCAGTTGGAAAATAATTTTAGTAGCTTCATGGTAATGCAGGATTTTGCAGTAACGGTTCAAGCCGGATGGAACGTTTCTTGTCAACCCAGATTTACCATGCTATCGATGGTACCTACTTGATAAACGTAGGAAGGCCGTTATCAATTTTCTAAGAAGGTTTTTTGATATTACCTATCTCCTTTAAAAAGGCTTCAAACGGCTTGGATCTCTATTCAAAAACACGCATCTTCTCCAGACTTATCCAGCGATACCAAAAACTCAATATCTCAAAAATTGTGGGTTGGATCCAAATTGCATATGTACGTCCAACTTAATTGATAGGAGGTACTGAGTATCTCCAGTTCAACCAAAGAATCCCTCCATTGTGAGCTCTCAAAATGTAGTTTTCACTTTTCATTTGGGTTCCAGAGTACCCGTGATAACTATGACCAGTGTCGCTGTTATTTATTACCAACAAGTAATAACTATTAACACTGTATGTGTTTTGGAGAATCGTAGAATCAGAAACTACTCCAAAATTGATTGAGCTGTACTTACCTTCAAAGGGACTTCTCTAAATACAGTAAAGAATGAGAATCTAGTGGGAAAGAAAAATACAAAGAAGAGAAGACGAAGGAAATTGTGGATGGTAGCAGGACGGACATTCCCACGTCATCTCCACTCCGAAGTAGCTACCCGATCTGTTGGGACAGTTGCCAGGATTTATCGCTCAAAGGAAGTGGTCAGCTACTCCAACTCAAGTGATTTCCGTCTGTACCAACCACGAAGAGAACTCTCGAGTCACTACGCAGTTAATGGGAGTAGATGAGAGATACCATGGAATTTATTTAAGATGGGTGGACATCATCCTCAATAGGTAATTGAGTGAATTGATAATGTGGAATGAGAAAGCGATGTGAGTAACTGCTACAGTACAACATTTGCACAGAATTCCAAATAGAGGAGCTCCTCAAGAAAAGTCTTTGGATATTGTGCCACTCAGAAGATCAATAAACTGTCAAACTGGTTTGAGCTGCCAAGGGACGCCAACTTCCACGAATACCAACCATTCCATGGATACTTTGTGATTAAAATAAATTATGGGATGTAGGTACATCTTGGTACCCCGAACACAGCCAATTATACGACTATTCTCTTGCTTAGGTAGTGTTCGTTTGAGAGTTTTATATATTTTATTACCTAAAACAAAATTAGGGCTTGGAGGCCTTCTCCGCCATTGGCAGAAAAAGCAAAATAAAAAATTAATTAGTAATAAATCAATCCTCTACCTTATTAGTTACATACTTTTTTATCACTGCAAATCATCTCCAATCCATTTCTTCTCCCCTCCAGTCCATTCATCATCACTAATGACGGCACCCGAGACAAACAGAAGGGCGACCTTGTTTACAACGGATCTACTCGTATTTTGCAGCTTACACAACCTAGAGGATGAATATATACGAGGCGAAGCCCAACCAAATTTATGACGCTAGGCGCTGCGGTGGACAAGCTGCGACAACCGAAGTATACTACTCGTATACTGCTCATATACTGCTATATAAGTATACTGCTCATATAGGCCTTTTTATTGCCATCTGACACCGAGGTCGACCGCCATGAATAGGGTGTTCACCGGATACATTGAACTTTGAACATCAAACTCGGGATTCCGTAAAGTGGGAACATCAGAAGTGGGATGAACTAATTAATCGCAGACTTTGGTCGGATGTTACTTAGTCGTAACAATCGCATTTAGAGCTATTTTCAGGTCTAGGATAAGACCTTGACACCCTTAAGAAATTTCAAAAAAGACCCAACTTTAGGTGCCGTAGATCCTTCAAATATTATTCCTAATCGATTTTGTCAGTGTTTTGAGAAATAATTATGATATACAATAAACCATGTTCCTTCTCCCAAAATGATTAAAAAAGACCAAAGTTTAGAGGAGCCATATTGGATCGAAGGGTCCTGCTAAGCCCCTGGCTAGATTTTGACCAATCAGGAGACTCTAAGTGGTCTCCTCGTAGGTCACGTAACCGGCACCCAGTTAGCAAACCCCACGTTCTTCGAGGTTGAAAGGTTCGATTGACGTCTAATTGACGAGTTGCTACCCCTAAAGTTGCACGAAGGGCGGAAAAGTATTTTCCCTTTGAGGATTTCGACACGTTTTTGAACTCTAGGGTCAAACAGAAAGAACTTTTGTTGGGCTCACGCCAAAGAGAAATTTAATTGGGCTAGAGAAGGGTACCTTTTGGAAAGTGGTTCACCCCTGTGGTCTCTGAAATGGGTCTTTCCCTATAGCTCCCGACCACCTTTCACGTTTCCACGGCACAATGAGGTCTTTTGTTCAAGGTGAGACTTTGATGAGAAAAGGTATCAGCAATTCAAATAAGACTCCATGTTTCCAATGCCAACCAATTCAAACTAGTTTTACCATACTGATGAAACAATTAGATAGGCAATTTGAATAGGAACTTAGTATAATACTGAAATTTATTTTATCTGGTAACAAAGTCCATTCATGCAGTATGAGTTGATGAGCGAATTGTCGAAGAATGATTTTAACCGAGTTGGTGGGTGATTCTTATAGTGAATTTCAAGCTGATTCCGAATATACCATAATTATGTTCCTATGTTTAATCTGGTGATTCACACCACAAACCTCAAAAACGCGTTTGTTTAAACGCGATTTTTGACTCTAAATGTTCAAAATTCTACCCAACGAAACTCATCCTTTCCTTTGATATTACTGACATTTTGAAATTTTTTCAGATTTTTAGCTCGATTCATCGGTCAGATCCACAAGTATAATCCACATTATTTTGTTCCATGGCTGGATAATATTGTAATAAATTGTGCACCATCATGACAATAAGTATGCGGTATAATATACCCTATATATCAGAACGCTTCTCGCTTCTTCAGGGCTAACAGAGCTGAACAGAAGTCAAATCGAGCGTGTTATTAAGTATATTATAATTCAAGCGAGGAATCCAAGAACATGTTGCCCTCCAAAATTAAAATAGTTAATCGCATTTTTAATGTCAGAGCTTTCCAAACAGAAGGGGTTTTTGGGTCAATCCGTACTAAATTTCCTCTCCCAGGCTTATATCAATTTTGTATCCGATTTTGAATCAGACTCCGATCAGGGGTTGGAAGGAATCGTGTTTTATGGACGTCCTGCCTACTCTATTTGAATAGTGATGTTAAACCTCAGGGGTCGGGCTGTTCCCGCGATGTTGAATCGGTGTCTTCCATTAGAGACGATTCGCGGTTACGAACCCCCGATCCCTTGTGACAAGAGTAATCATCACTCCATTGAATTATTAATTGCAACATGAGAGCTCTCCCAGCTCGTTGTTCAAAATCTAATGGACGATCCACTACACTATACTGGATTATTAATTTCGCTTGCTTTGTTTCTGAATACGTCTCAATTCACAGTTTCTTGGGGGCTCAGATCGGATCGTCTGCAAATTTCCAGTGAAGTAGCAATCAGTTCAGAGATATACTAGAGGTGTACTAATTAGAGTTTAACTTATTTATCAATCAATTCTTCACTGATCGTGATTAGTCCAGACCTTGTTTTTTGGATGAGTGGCCTCCTTCACAAATTTTTGTAGTTTCCTGTTTGATTAAAAAAAAATTATCCACCATGGTACTTCCTTGTAAGGGAGTGTCGGTAAAATTCAGGCCACACATTCTGTAGTCACTCTTCATCGTTATGCGTCGGGATGCGGCGCAGAAGACAGGAGAAGCTAGAAAATACTCGATCAAGTAAGTTATTCATTTATTAAATAAAAAATGAATATCTTGATGGAGTAGTTTCGTGCTTCTCCTGCTGGGACGCATCCCGACGGATAACGATGAAGAACGATCATTCGGGCGACCACACTACCCACATAACAGTAGGTAGATTGCAGTGGTTCATGATTATGCGCGGTGGAAGGGAAGTCACGGATCTCTTTTACCCATTGGAGTAAAAGCTCCCCCTAGTGCTCTTCCTAGTCTCTTGTCTCTTCCTACTTCCATTCCTTTCCCCTTTCGAATTTATGGGTTAACAGACAGGCGAACTAAGATTTGAAGTGAAGATTTAAAATACAGGATCGTGTTCGCTATTGGGAGGTGAGCAAATTGTTTTTCTGAAAATCAGCTTGGTATGTATAATGTGACTAGCTAGATATTTAATTTGAATCTGGTCTATGATAAAATGATCTTCCTATTTGTAGTTTTCATTGATCAGTGTTGATTTCTCTCGATCACCTACCTACAGAGTCGATGTAACATCGAGTACAAATGGATGCTCCTTCCGGATTTTCAGATTTCACTTACTACATACCTACTACATCCGGTAAAATTCCAGAAAAAATAAGTTAGAAAACCTCGCAATTTTTACTATATTCTTACTTAATGGCTCGAGATATTTATAATGATGACATTAAAATAAATATTCGAGTGGATGCTTATAGGATGGCTGTAATCAGAAGATGTGACCATAATTATGACACAAACCGTGGCAATTATATTAAAACGTATACATTTCCACTTAACCATGTATATTTTAACCGCACTCCTGGTGCCTGCCTTGGGAACTACGTCCTTCATCCTCTCTTTGAATTTGAAGTTTAAATAACCGTCTGATCAACTCAAGTCGAAGTATGATGACGAGTGACGAACATGTTACGATCTCACTGAATACTGAGTTTTGAGAAACACGAATGATATTGACTCTTATTTTCGTCCTGGAAATAGGTATAAGCCAAGCGCGCCATACAAATAAGCAAAGATCAGCAAAGAATTCATCTTTACTCCCTAAGTTTCTAGACATACCTACAAACCGAGACTCTGAGTGTGGTATATCTGTTTCGAATGAACTGAGAACGTGTGTGGAATCCAAGTGCAAAAGCGTGGAAGCTGATTTCGCGGGAAATTCAAGAGGGAGTACATTCAAAGGACTAAACGGAATGAGCGAATAATTAGTCTCACATACGCTAGCATAGCTGGTTCTCCGCTCGTTCTTAGACACACAAAGGTTGTTCTGTTGAAAACTTGCTCTTTTCACTGTCAGATGAACGGAATTAACGCAGAACTCCTGTCGTAACTACCGAACAAGACGTACCTACATTACAACACAAGGGTGATAAGATTCGACTTTAAATCGGAGTAGAATGTAGGTAGTGATGCAAATCGATTTTCGATTGAATCGGAAAATCCATTTTTC
>JAEMON010000012.1:12090218-12113413 GCA_030264115.1 Lygus lineolaris
CCCCCCCCCCCCCCCCCCCCTCCCCTCTCTCTTGGCCCTCATGGACTTTGATAATGAACTTTAAATTTGATTAACTTTTTAAGTTAGATTGACCAACATTCCTATTAACTATTGAACTGAAGTAGAACAGTCGGATGATAGAAGAGCACAACCCAGTCATGTAAACCCAACTATTAGCGGAGACTCTTAACTTAAAAATCAAAAAACATTGAATGTAATTGACGTAATCTATAATAATTATATTACTGCTATTTATGTTTGTTCTGTAAAAAAATAGATTTATTATTTATTCGGTGTGTTGAAAGAGTTGATATTTTATGATTCTTGATCCTGGCATTCCTAGTAGGTATCTACTCACAATAATAATTTACTCACGAATTTCTTATGTTTATAACCGAACTAGGGAAAAAAACGGTGAAAACACGTTTTGACCTCCCTGTAATTAAATGTCGCGGCTGTTTAGGCGGCCAGATAACAGAAATGCGGTCATGTTTCGAGAAAATTAATTCTGTAGGCACGGAAACTGGGTGATACCAACTTCCACGTTTAATTTTTCAGTGAATTGTATTTTATTAGTTGCTGCAACTTGGTAGCGATGAATGTCGGTCACCGTAGAAAGGAAAACCTATAAATCTATTTCAATACTAATGTTGTGAACGAAAGCTCAACCCTCAGTAGTAAAAGGATAGACAATCAGGAATCAGTCTTCGATGGCCCTGGTGGTTAAACGGAGACATGCAGAGGAATCCTTCAGATTTCACTGTGCCAATAAGGTTCGAACCCCCTCGAAGTACCTTAATTTTTTAACGATTTCCCGTCCATAATAAGTGGACCCGGTAATTGAAACAATCCTCCGACTCCCAAAAAGTCGCACACGACTGCAATTAATTTGATAATAAATTATTCAAGAATAAAGATCAGTGATTACGATCTAATAATTCTGTGTATGCACCTTTTCTGCTGGCATAACTTCCTTTCGTGTGCAGGGTACAAGTGTTCACTTTGTTCTTCGGGATTTTAGGTGCTAGACGACAGAAAAAACCTTTTCAGGCTGGGGACCGAGGTTTGAAATGATAGTTTTGAACTAAAAATGCTCTCCGAAATTCACAGTAAGTGATCCCTCGTACCTTAATTTTGTAACGATTTCCCGTCCAAAACAAGTGGACTCGGTAATTGGTGGTTTGTCTTCTCCCTTCTTCTTTTCTGGTTCTAAAGTCTTCACTATTTTCTATTCAATAAAAACTCCTAATTCTCTTTTCCATCGTTTACTGGACCTCTGTTGACTTTGTTCGCCATGCGTTTGAAGTGTGAATATTGACAATTTATGACATAAATTTGGAGTTGCATGCAAACTAACTACTAACAATAACCTGTAAGGCGTTTTGAGGGCCCAAAAGAAGATTTCAATTCCAAAAGTAAGTTTTCTAAACCATTACCAGGCGGATGTGTCATATTGTATGCGTCACCTGTAGGTGACATTCTGCGCTGGGGGTTAACTCCCACGGGTTCTTGGCTAAGTTGACGTTTGGGGCCACATGACGGTTGCAATTATTCCGTTGGGAGAGGGTTGAAGGAGATAGGGCTTTTGCGGTGTCTTCACCTCTGAACTTCCAGTTAGATAATGAAATCCTTGCCCGGGAGTCTAGCTCTGATTCTTATCATTGTGCGGTAAAGTGAGTTTCCGGGATAATACGGATCTCGTCCTGAAGCCTGTCCATAGAGATACGTGGCGATAAGAATAAATTATTTATAATATTTATGTACCCACATGGCTTACCTCCATTTTCCCATTTCCCATTCAAGGTAGGGGAAGGTCATGTAACTCCGGCAGTTTTTCTTCTTAGCTAGATTTGAAGCAATCTACGTAGTTTTCGCCCATTTTTAAAGGTATATCAATGTTCTAACTAGTTGGCTTTCAAAATATCCCGAAAATTTTGAAGAATCTCTGAAGGTTGATGAATCATTACTTTTCTTGTAAAAGGTGGTTTTTTGCCCAAGGTACAATCTTGTATTGGACAGCATTGATTGTACTTAGAGCAACCCCAGCTAGTTGCCCAAGGTACGCGGAAATGACTTGGAGAATATAATTTATTCACCTTTCGATTCAAATCATGAAAACAAAACGAAAAAAGCGATGCCATATTTAAAAGCTTCGAAATCATAAAATAGTATTCAAGAAGAACCCCCCCCCTTACCTGTCCCTGGGAAATCCCGATGTACGGAGCCCAAACCGCGCCAAAACGAGGGGTTGTAAACAACTTGACGCTGCTCAGCCACAACAACCCACCCGACGCTCGCCAAACTTCGAGAACAGTGGTGCCATCATGAAAACAATAATTTTCCGCGTTCTAACGAATTTCCTCTCTTCGAGGGTCTGAGTAATAGATTGTTGCCCAAGGTACCCGTCCTTCCCCTATACATGCACCTGTAATATGGAGAAAATTTAAGCCAACAAACGCTACTCATAATAATGAATTTCACTCAGCTGATCCGGCTTTACATGTCCGGAGGAATCACAGCTAATTATTATTCACTGAAGAGAGGTGGTGGATAACTGTAAACTGAGGAGCTTGTACTTCGTGCTCGTTCCCTCAAGGGACACTCGGGGGGATTGTACAAATCGCTTCGGCTACAAAGGATTACATAAAACGGACGGTGGTTATTACCAGAGGCGTATAATATTTCACTATGTTATGGGAATGATCTAAGAGATAAAAATCATTCCTATTCCATCACCGAATATAATTTTCCCTACCCGCTTCTAAAACGGAATAAGTTCTACCAACACCGCCCCACCTTACCTAATACACTGCTATACATCGTAAATCTTGTACTTTTCTGAAATACGACCCAAATTCATTTCACGGGTCGTCGTCGGACTCAAAATGGCTTTCATACGTCCTTTTAAAAACGTTCATAAGTCACGATACTCCCTTGCGAAGGAATTCTTCCGCATTTCCCAGATCTCCCTTTGCCGATTCACGTAAATCCATTCTAACGACCCAAAAATAGAGGATCGTGTTGAGTTTTTTCGGGGCCATTGCGGTCTAATGCATAATACATTAACTCTGTTGACGTATAGGACCATAATTATTCAATTTCGTGCTCGTCAGAGCTAGTTCCTCAAATATTGATTCACTTCGAAATTTTGATTATTTCCACCAAAATTATTCTGATAGTAGGTATAATGCACCAAAAATTAATTCAAAAGAAGTTCTAAGCAATAGGTATAGGTATGCATTTATCTTCAACCCAGATGAGGATATTCAGAATATTTTGACAAAATATTAGGTTCCGGTTCATGGATCATCTATATAAATATGATTGATATCTGACGATCTATATGGTTGATAATAGGTTCATGTAATGTATTTTTTACGTTCCTCCAAGTCTGCAAATGTGATTTATAATGAGTTTTATATTCAATGCAATCTAGGTAATTAGTTATACGTACCTTACTATTCGTTGTATTACCTTCAAGGGCTTAAATATCTGAAATATTGAAATATAATGGGCACCTAGTTATGGGCGCTCATTGTTATAGAGACTTGAGTATTACTTCTTGGTGTAGGGATGTGCACCTAATTCTTTTTGATGTAATTATGAGCATTTGAGCATTTCTTGTTGATTTTCGGCCGTTGTATGGGGTGAATCGTCATATTTATATTGTTTCCTACGAATATAATATATAACTACCACAAAAACTACGTCAACAAGTTTGATCCGAGTTTTTTTTTCGTGTCTTGAAAAAATCGAAATATATGCTGAGAGTAGTTTTGGACTGGACGAGTCTTTCCAATTAGGGATGTTCAAAAACCATCGAAGGTCACCATGTAAGCTAAAAACGAAACACACCATGGATGATTGAAACCCATTATTTCTAAGTCCGTTCCAACAGTGAAGGTAAGGTGCAAATCGAATATTTTAACTGATCAGAACCTTCTGCGTACTCTCCAACTGGTTTGTGGAAAACTTCAACTACTGTTAAGAAGTGGAGTCATATTCCAACTTCCAGGCAAGTGGGACTCAACTTGAATATTCTCACGTATGCGTAGAAGGAGATAAACCTTCTGCTGCCTCAGGTTCGTTCCAACTAAAATGATCAGGTTGAAGATTTTCGAAAATGTTCCATAGCCGAACTCATCTTGGAACTTGATGAACGACCTTGAGATAATTCATCTATTAGATTATTAGAGGGTGGAAATAGAGGAGGTTGATATCGAGGAGGAAATACATCTTTTCAACGATTCCTACTACTATTTGGAGAATAGGTCCGTAATCATCCCAGCAAATACTATGTGATTGTTGGTTGCCACCCATTTGGAAGAAGAGAAAAAACCCTTTTTCCAGCTGACCATTGATTCTCACCATCGACGTGCAACTATGGTTAAAAAAAAAAAAAAATCGACCATTGACCATCCATGGCAAAAACATTGACCATAGAAGAAAACCAATGTTTCCAAATCATTGACCATCGATGCTCAACCTAATTCGCATGAACGTTCATTTTTCGGGTTTCATTTTGACGTGATGGCGCATGTAATTGAATAAAACCACGTTTCTGGATTTTATAATATTGAGCATCACAATTTAGACGGCGAAAAATCATCCTTCACACGGAGGAACCTCAAGGAAAGCCGAGGTTGTTTCCGTTCTTCAGCCTGGCTTCGGAGTGGAAGTCGTCGTCTTCAGTGCCTGTTGTTGAGGGTTCTGAGAACTTGGAGCGCCTCTGCGGACAAACGCAATCGAGTTAAAAGCGATGAGGTTGCTCAAGGGCTGCAAAAGGGCTCTCAAGTTGAAACAATAATATCCTAGAATCACCCTGCGACGCTTTGGTGAGAATGAAGGCTATAATGAGGTTTTCTTTGTCGTATTTTGCAAACCTGCCCTTTTAAAAACCTTATCTTCCTGAGGAAAATGTTAGTTCATCTTAATTCATTGTTCACAAAAAGATAGGTCAAGAGGTTCAGTTCCACACTCTTTCATTTCATTACCCTCATCAAACGGAGTTGAGTTTTCAACGTCAAATCTTATCTCAAACTCTATCCTATAGACCGTTGGAAATTCATTAATACGGTGGGCCATTATCTCGTCAGGAACCTGGCCATCGATGTTGAGAGCGAATTCGGATAATTAGATAATGATAAATCGTTCGTTCGAGTATGGTACAATAAAAGTAGAATTCTGCTATTTCGTAAATTGTGCAGTTAGGTACTACAGAATAGATCATGGCCTACGTATAGGGCATTTGGATAGTTTGAGTATCAATAAGTTGATTGGCAAATGACATACGGACTAGGTCTGGTAGAACCTATTTTGATGCTGCTGTTGTTAATGGGGAATTATCATCAATTTTTCTCAATTTTTTTCTGAGAGATAAGGCTCAAAAGAAACAGTAATAATTAGTGTTATTTTATTCCAAATAACAATAAAAACGCAGAAAAAATGTGATTTTCTCATACACGATGATTCCCCATTACCTCCTATATTATACGATGTGTCTGCTTGTCGTTCAAGCGCTTGGCATCTATATATTACCTACATTATAACTAATATCATAACATTTACGGTGCCGAAATTTGAAAAGTATAGATGGACAGGTTGATGAGCGAATGTGTCAAATGTTCCCAAAATGGTCTGTTTGTCTTGGCTTCATGATAGGCACCTAAATAATATGCGATGGTATTCATGATGGCTGAACAGGATCTGCTCGTTGTCCATAAAGCACAACAGCAGGCGACGTAACATGTGGCTCGAATCGGGCAACTTCGAGCAAATTGGTTCTGTGAGCTTCGACGGTACTAGCGATTCGATTTCATTAAATCGAGGAATTGGGTCATAATCCTGATCGGTAACGCGGGAGCCGCTATAAACATCCCAGTCTGACTTCACGAAAAATATTGCCGGACTTCTCGCGCTTTAACAATATTGTGGTTGCCACTTTTCAAAAATTTGGAAAAAAATTTGAGGTTTTACGTTTCAAGATACGTAGAAACCAAAAATCGAATAAAAAAGCGAAATTCTTTTTTTTAAAAACCTGAGTTTTCACTGTTTTAGTTTTTCACTGTTCATAGTTTTTTGTGTTTTCGACCTTTAACCACAAAAACGGCCATAACTCTCTTTATATGAGGGGTAAAACCAAATCTGAGTACACCATTGGAAAGAGTGTTAAATTTCCCGTCTTCTCAGTTTCTAACAAAATCCTGGTATAATATTAGCTTTTTGTATTTTTTTGTATTTAGTAATTTTTTGCATACATTTCTGTTTGCATTGAGAGAAGTGCATCTACAAACATAACAAATTTCTCCCTTGCGAGGGAAAAACATCAAATCATGTTTAATGTTTTTTTTAATGTTTACCTCACTCAACTGATTAGTCACCCTTCAGGCGCCTTCAGCATTCTCCATTGACCCTGCCTCTCAAATTTCAGCTTCCTGCGTTCAACAGGAGAGAAAATGGCCTTGGAGCTCACTCAGCTGATCAGTGACCATCTTGGTACAACTAGACCCCAAATGGAGCCGATATAACGTGGTAACTAAGAAATCGGTCCGTGGTAACTAAGAAATCGGTCCGTGGTAACTAAGAAAAAAAACGTTGCATATTTGCGTGTCGGAAAACGTTGCATATTTGCGTGTCGGAATTCACAGAAAGACCCCCAGCCCTAAAGCATTAAACATGTTAAAATAGAAGATTATTTGTTGCAGAATCCTCATATTATATTTTATTTTTTCACGAGTTTGTTCGGCCCAAATGTCAGAACGGATTCTCATTTGATTGTTCTCATTGTGATCAGAGAGTGGTAATAGGCTCGATCCTCCAAAGCTTCCCGTTGATCGTACCTAATTCTAGATGTACCTAACGATATCGTCAGAATAATCTTGTGGTAGGTACTCAGTACATCATCATCATTTAGCAAGTTTTAAAAAACTAATTGCGGAAATACTCAAAACGCTCATCCATTGAAAAAGCTTTATTGTGATTCTTACGGCCACCTGCCCTCAGGAACGTAATGAAGAAATGATCAAAAACGATGCCAAAATAATGTTATCTAGTAATATAATTAGGTACAACAAATTATGATTTCTAAAGCTTCCAACAGATGAAAATTGTCGTTCCACTTACTCTCAATGAGGTTTAGGGCTTTTCCACCAGCTGGTCCCAACATTTCAGAAAATATTCCTCCACTACCGGTTCCCGAGGCTGTCATGAATCCGAGGGTGCCAAGGCCCAAGGCGATGGCGATGACGGCTAGCGTCACCGTGTCGTTCCTCTTCCCGTCTCTGCTTTTTTGAAAATGAACAAAATGTGTTCATAACGTATGCACAAAGCCACAAAGTCATGTTACGATATAATGATGGCTTTGTTATTAATCTCTATGAAGGCTTATCGTAGTGGAAATTAAGACCGATGATCCTTAAAACATCAGGTTCTCAGGTGCGGCACACTCTTCCTTCGTGGACCAACAATAAACAAGAAATACTCTGCCAAGTGGGAATGGAACATAGCTTCCTCGCGCCCGGGAAAATAATTGTGTAAGTTTGGGGTTTTGTGGGTTATTTATTTACTGAGCTGAAATGAAGATGGGCAGAATAACCATGCGATATCCACACTCTTCCGGACTTGTGACACGGCTCCTTCTTGATTAACAATATTTAACCTATAGTCCAGAAAGCCAAGGGTTTCAAAGTTGCACTCTCCTCAGAGGGGACCGACATGGATGTTAACCCTTCCACCCCTGCTCTTCAGTAACACGAAACCACATCGTCCCTGCCTCACCCACAACCATACGGTTATAATACGTCAGTAATCATCACTGAGGGATGGATCTGAGGAGAGTGCAACGTTGTAACCCTTGGCCTTCTTAACTATAGGTTAAATAATGTTAATCAAGAAGGAGCCGTGTCAAAAGTCCGGAAGAGTGTGGATATCGCATGGTTATTCTGCCCATAATTTCAGATCAGTACATTAATTGGTAGTATCGACCCCTGAAGTTTCATCAAAGCATCCTTCCTGCGACCATTCTTGCATGGAGCCTTGAATGTCAACTCATGAATCAAATTTTGCTTTGGGACCCAATTCGCCTATATTATGTGCCACCTCCGACTGGGATTGGGACTAGATGACGCTAGATCACGCTGTCCTGTTGGATTAATACGTGCAATAATAACGTGCAATAATCATTACATTGTTTGTGTGAGTTGATAACCATTTATACATGACATCACCTTCAAGATTTCTGAGCTGATCTGATAGATAGAACAACCACGCGATATCCACACTCTTTCGGACTTGTGACACGGCGAACAAATAAGTTCTACCATCCTATCGAGACTTTTAGATTATTATACGTTTATTTGCTCTCAAATGCACATCTTTTTACCCAAATTTTGGGCAGGTTACTTCACGGCAAATGCACATTTGAAACCTAAACAGCAATGACTAATCATTATTGTAGCAATCGCTCCTAAAATCATCAATAAGACAAATAATTCAGCCACTTTTGGGTTCAACGTCGGAACATCAATGTTGTATCCATCTTATCTTACTTCCTGGAATCGCTCCTGAGTTCCCTAGCTTCGTCGGTCGGCGAGTCCGTCACGGGTTCGTACTCCTCAGAGTGGGTCGAGCTGCAGGCACGAGCCTCGTCCGTCACCCGGACTCGCTCGGACGAACCCTTCGACGACTTGGCTTTCGTCTTGAGGCAGGTCGGTCTGATGTACAGCAGTTGTGTCCCTCCGAAGTCATGAGCCGAGCTGAACTGGTCGACGCTTCTGTCTGTCGAAAGTTCGACCTCCCTCGAGGAGCAGCTGCCAATTTTATCGACAATGAAGGAAGTCATAAAGTCACGCTTAAAGAAGTTGTAAACAAGTAAAATCCTAGTCGTACCTATGTACCTAGTTATTTTGGTGGCCAAATGAGAAACCCCTGGATAAGTATGTTTTTAGGTACTTAGGGCAGCATCTATAGACGGTCCTCGAGTTTCAAGAAGACCTTGAGATGGTCTTCGAGGATTCTCCAAGCCGAATCCGTATTCCAAATTTCGAGGAGACCACCCAAGGTCTCCTTGATACTCTAGGACCGTCTATGATTCCCGCCCTCACTTTGGCAATGAAGGGGAGATTTCAGAAATATCTCAGTGCGCACTACTTTTCCTACCTTAAAAGCTAAATAAATTAGGGATATTTTGTATCATATTCCAGTCCATGGGAAATATTAATTCCTCACTACATCATCACTGATTTTTTTCACTCATAAAGGCAGGTAAAATAGTTAGGTAAGTAACTATCCCTCTTGCAGAAGAAACAGAGGTGATATTTTTTGACCACCGAAGGACAGTGGTCAACGTGGAAAATGCGACATAATTATTTGAAGAATTTTTTCCCACCTGTTGAAAATTAGAAAAAGCATTCCACGCTATTTTTGCACTGGGATCATGTACTTTTGAGAAAAATAAGTTCACAGATAGTGTTAATTGCCCTGCACCAATGGAATGAAATGCTGGTTTCAAGAAGCAGTCCAGCAGCTATATGTATTCTTGCAATACTTTCCTATCTACCCTTCGAGTTGGCTGAGAAAAGATTCAACGGTCTTCACCTTGCTACTCCTGGCTGATTACTTGGTTCGTGATGTGCCAAAGTCTTGTAACTGCATTCTGGTTGATTATTTCGAACTGAATCCGGCTCTTTGTCGACTTTCGGGAAATCTTGGGAAGGCGAACTAGACCAAACGAGTTTTTCTTCATTTCCGGTGTCTATAAAAGGGGGAGAATTTTAATCAGGAATTTTTATCTGTAATTACGAACTTCTTGGATGGATAAAGGAGGCATTAGCCATGCGTGGGTGAATATGAAAGATGTTTTGTCTTAATGGTACTCAAATGGGGCTGAGGACGTCAGAAATAAAGCATTCTATCTCTTTTTTTTGCCTGGAGAAGTTTTGACTGTAAAGGTCGCTTTCCGTTTTGAAGACTTATCTCTAGTGAGCAGTCGTGCACGCACACTTCCTCTGTGTTCAAAAAGAATATTATAATTTTAATTTACCTTCATCTCTGACGTCCACTCGAGCGTAAGAGGATTGCGCCGTAGGGACTGCACTTTCAAGGATTATGTTGTCACCCTTGGAAAAATCTCCGCCTGGAGTCTTTTCAGCTTTTTCGAGATCTTTTCTCTCGTCCACCTTCGGGTTTCCACCTTCTTTCTTAGCTTCCGGATTCTCCCTTGAGTTTCTCTTCAGAATTTCAACCGTCAGCTCGTCCATTATTGACCTATCAGCAATGTCGAATTGTTACTTATTCTACACAATATGTACCTACTCGTCCATAAGATTCCCAATCTCTACATAAATATGAATATTTATATTAGTAGATATCCAAAGAATTGTTGAGAAATACGTTCATTAATTTTCGAAAAAGATTTCTATGGTTTGAGCCATTCAGAAATTATTAACCCTAGATGACCATTGGAATGACTCCAACTCGGCTACCCGAAGTTACATAACGATTACACAACTATTATACTGTGTTGGTTAGAGTCGTTTTTCCAAAATTCACCTATACATTTTGTTTGGTCGTCGAGGACTCTTGGTGAAGAAGAGATCAAACAAGATGTTAGTGTCATTTTACTGCTGTAAAATCTGTGTAGCTCAATACATCTTCTTGAAGCCCAATCTGTGATTTATTTATTGTCTTCTTCACCAAGATGTTTGTTTGTTGTCTGATCTATCGGAATTTATTGATCTCACTTCGACAGCGTTTGGCCTGAAGTACTCGAAGTAGGATGAACGTATTTTTGGGCAGGGGTGATTTTTTCGGTTTTGATTGGTGTTATTGAAACGGTGATGCTCTCTTTCACGGTGAAATTTGGGTTATCTTGGAGCCTGCTGATATTAGAGGCTGATGGTGTTGCTGGGTCAGACGAGTCAGTTCGTCCTTCGGATGATTCGGATTTTGGCAAAGTTTGGTCCACCGGAAGTTGAAGAGCTTCTGAATTATCCTCCAAAGACTGGTTGTGCTGCTCGTCCGGTTCCCTGCATTGTTTGAAATATTTTTTGTAACCTGACGTGAGAGAAAATATTCTCGATATCAACAATAATTTTGAATATTATCTACGGTACCGTTTACGCACCCACATGACGGCTCTTCTCTGTTCAAAGCCAAGCTATCCTGTGCGCCACAGTTTGTACTTGCCATTGATCGGCAATCAGCCTTACTGGAATCATTCACTTCAGACTCCTCTTCTCTGTTGTTAGTCTTCTCTGAAAACTGGTTGCAGGAGAATAAATTCTTCTTCAGTATTCCCGCGGGTGAGGTGTCGCTCACGAAGCTGCAGTTGCTGTCAATTTCTCCTGCTACGTCCGTCATGGAAAAGGCTGCCGGTGGCTCTACTTCTTGTTCCTTTGACAAAATATCATAGTATGAATAATGTTGACGAGTGACTTTGTTTGCCGTAACAGACTTTGTAACTTCATTCAGGGTTTCTAGATTTCTACGCCGTGTGAGGAACTGTGAATTTGCAAAACGATGTTATTTTTCTGACTGTAGCGAACCCAAAAGCAAACAACAATTGAGCAACAACAGCAATTTAGCTGTTTTTGCATATTGAAGTAGAAAGGTCACTTACTTATATTCCGGTGAATGAGGTGCAATATTACCTCTTCCCTTTCGTCATGAAGAGTGTGTATACTGCTCTCTTCCTTGGTCCTAGCCAGGTCACACCCGTCTCCAGCTGCATCACTGCTAGCGTGCATCAGGTTACTTTCACCGCCGACGTCCACAACGTTCTCGGCAGAATTCAAGCAAAACGACTGAAATAAGGAAGCGAATTGTGAGGTTTCCTCACGTAGTCAAGTTCCTGGTAAAGTGACAGTTCCTAGGAGAACTCACATCTTCTTCACCTTCACCTAGCCTCGACGGTCAATCGCGACTACTTACATATATTTACGATAAAAATAATATTATGCTCAATCCGTTTAAAGATTGATATCAAATACGTATTTATGATATTTTATGAAGAATGGGGGACCTTAAAATCAACTGTGAACATTTAGAGCTTTTCGCTCCCGAATCTACATCAAAAATTGAATGTTCCACTCGCATTCAGAGCTTCCTGAACAAAAATTCTGTCTTTCCGTGGTCTGTCTGTCAGCATTTCCTTGTTACAGCCATATCTCTCGAAAGTTTTCATTCAATTTTGTTCAGATTCTCAGGGATTATGCGGGTAGGACCCCTTGAGCGTCCATTTCTATTTCATCATGATCGAATCAACGGTACGCTCTACGCATGCACTAGGTAACTCTAATTTCATTCACGATTGTGTTGTCATTTTGCCTAAACTGACAAAAATCAACACGATTAAGAGTTCTGGACCCGACACATAATACTGACATTTCCACTTGGCAAAGTATTTCAATTGCTCCTAGAACAAAGTCACTTTGGATCTTATTCAAGTAAAAATAAAAGAAAAAGATAATAAAAGATCTAAATATCAATTAGGTAAAAACCTGTTGTACTCTGGACTCTATTTCCAGTTGCTACAAAGGCCCTGGTATAACTTGAGCAAAACTGTTATGTCTTCCAGATATCTAATTATGTTGTACTTTTAAGACCCTGATACTTGGATAATCATCTCTGTTCTTAGACTGACTAATCTTTCTACTCTGAAAACATCCATCAGCGAAATGAAGTCTCGGAAACACGGTTTGAAAAATAAAATGTGCTCGGAAGGATTTATCCTTACCTAGAACTTGAAAGCCTGAGAATATTTCGTTTTGGTGGGAAATTCGACCTCTTAATATAATACCAATATTGTCTGAAGACTTTGTTCTTTCTAGAAAGACTTCAAGTGTATACCAGTATACCTATTAATAATAAAAATATTATTGCTATTTTGATATTAGTGGACAGCCTTCAAGTTTGGTTTCAGTTATGGGAGTTCGTTAGCAATTACCCGGGATTTTTCAGGTTCCGTCCAGGCAAAAATCGTTGACGCGTCACCGTGCGATTCTTCACAGTTGACTTCCTCATTCGTCGTCTCCATCGTGAGAGACTTGATGGATTCCGATGACGCCGTTGACATCTCTTCGCGTACGACGTCGCCATCTGTATCGGTCATAACTTCTAAAATAAAGATGTACACCTAGTTTTAAGTAGTACAACTGTTCTTTCTGAAGGAACAACTTGTGTTCTTTTTTCCAGTGTTTGAAACTGTTGAAAGAAGCAATGTTTTAGCGAATTTTCGAAGAAAATGAAGCTATTGCGATGGCTTCAAAATTTTTGTAATGCAAATTTTTGGAAATTTTCTTCCTGGAAATCCGTTTCATTCTAAAACAATTCCTGAAATCTAAAACATGTAAGACTTGTTTACAACAACGCTCTGAAATGATTTAGGTAGTACCTATGCTATTTAGAACCAGCATGTCTCCTCAAATTGTGTTACAACACTGTTTTAAACACGTGTAAGTATACAACAAATGCATACTTAATATAATGTTTTAATAGTTTGATTCATTACAATATTTCTGGCCAGCTATACCAGTGTTTGGGATGTTGAGAATGATCAAGGTGTGTCAATGAAATAATTTATAGTACGAACTATTTCACAAGAGAAGGATGGAGAGGAGGGACTATACTCTTTGCACAAACAACTACAGTGATGGACATTATAAATGAAGATTGTGTTGGCTTGTAATAATGTGTAGGCTTTAAGGTTGGGTATGCTTGTGGAGGCAAACTCAGGAAAATTATTGCTGGGAAGAGATGGAGGAGCATACTTAACGGTCTTACTAATGATACAGAGGAAGAGTTGGCATTTTATAGAAGGGACGATCGCCAACTAAAGTACCAAATACCATAATTTGGCTACCATGTGCTTGAGGAAGACGGCACTGTATCACGAAGATGCCATTAAAGAGATTTCGCTACATCTTCAATCATGAAAATAGTCCACCTAATAGCTCACAAAAGAGCTTACCTTACTTACCCTTCACTGCTCCATGAACCTTATTCAGAGAGCACTTGGACCCAAATGACGCTTTCGGTGCTACCCAATGAGCCTCTTCCTCTCCTCTCAGGTCGTGGAAAAATCTCATGTCTTTCTCCCCAGCGTTCTCCAATCCGCTCATCTTTGAGTCTTCAACGGGTTTTGGGTACACTTCGTGCGTCACAGATGTTTTCGGTATCACCGGCGGTGAGCAACCGAAATAATATTTGTGAGTCGAAGAAATTACCCAGCTACTCGTGTCGATTGAAGCATTTTCACCTGTTTATAGTAAAGATGTGGGTACTCAATTTATAGAGATGTAATTTAAGTTGTACTAATGATGAATGTCGGAAGTCATGAAGTACTACCTAAATCAAAATTTTGCGATAAAAGCAACAGTTTTTCTTTGGTCCCAAATTTTTGATAAGGTTCCAAAATGGACGCCATTATAATAGATGGGAAACTAGACTTGTGTAGAAAGTTAGGTTCTACACGTTCGTGATGAGGCCAATGAGCTAGGCCTCTAAAATTGGGAAGAAAAAAGTTCATATCATCCTACAACAGTCAACCATAATCAATTTGTTCAAAATTGAATTCCAAATCAGCAGAATAGAAAATTCGCTATTGTAGTCGTTATAATGCGGGTAAAGTGTTTTATCCGTTCACTTTCCTTTGCCCTCCTTAAAGATGGATGCAAAGTATAGCAATTGGCAGAAAACCCAATTTCTGAAAAACCCTCCTTAGAGTGGTTCTGATCGACTTCTGATCAACTTCCTTCCGATTTTGGACAAATTTATGTGAAATTGGGTTAATATACTTTTGTATGTTCAAAGTCCCCATTGCGGCCCCCGCGATAATAATATGATAACAAAACCCGATTTCGAGGCTTGGTTTTTACATGTACGAGGTAGAATTTCAGCCGTACCATTTATGGGGGAGAAACTAGTAAGCAAAATAAGTATTTAAAAAAACATTTTGCATATTTTTCACACAATCTCTCGAAGGATTTCAATGAAATTCACAGGATTTACTCTTTCTTCAAGTAAGAACAAGTTGAAATACCCCTAATCTCCAGGAAAATAACCTTAGAGCCGAAATCAGCGTCGAAACGCACACTATTTTTTTGAATTTTTTTTAGACAAATATTACTTTAATAATTATTAGTTCCATCTTCCAAAACGGTTGGATCAAAAATACAATCCCCGAAGTAGGTAGCTTTACCTAGGAATCCAATTAGTGAATTTTTAATCATATAAAACGATGCCCAACATGACTATTGACCATAAAGTTTTTCGAAATGGATCAAACTTTTGGCTTACCTACCAGACTAGCTTACACTCGAATATCCAATTTTGATCAAACTCACCTCCGTCATCTTTGTTGCTTTGGCATTTTGAACGCTCCTTTTTCCTGACATTCACGGTTTCCGTACTGGTTTCCTGGTGTATTCCGGACGACAATGAATGGTATGAATTCGTTTGATCCCCGTCGCTCTTCAAGAAAGACGAATATTTGCGCATCGCACGTTTCGAATTTTTGATCTTGCAGGAACCCTTGCTCTTCGAACTTTTGACGCTTTGCTCCAATTTCAACCTCTCTTTTAAGGCCACAACCTTTCTCAACCTTTTCTTAGTTTCGTCTCGTCTCCTCGCTCCGTCGATTCTGAACTTGATGTTACTTCGGACGTCGTGAATTTTACTGCCGGACCTGAGAGACTTAAGCTTCATCTTCCCTATGATCTGTTTTTCCACCATAGCGAGTTTCGCTCGTTCGCTGACGTACATATTTTTGGGGACTTCGATGTTGCCCAGGCCGAGTTCCTTAGCTTTGGCGACCATTTTTTCAATCCTGAGAGGGGGGTAGACAAATTCTATAAATTCTGAATTTTTTAATTGGCGAACTGTTCCGAAACGATGGGTAATAATAGATTTTTAATATCAGCTACCTGAGAACCTCTCTTATGAACCTTGGAGAGCCCTGGATTCCGTCAAACCGCGAGATAGATTGGTATTTAGATCGATATCCATATAGACAATAACGTTCTACTTAGCATTACTAGCTATGTGTCTAAAAGTTCCAATCATACAGCATGAGTTGATGAGCGAATTTTCAAAGAATCATTTTAACGATATGGTGGCTGATTCTTATAGGAAATTCCACGCTGATTCCGAGTTTACCTACCATATGTTCCTGTATGTTTAGGATGGTGGTTTACACAAAAAACCTCATAAATGCGTTTTTTAAGCGATTTTTGACGGAGTACTCCAAAAATTCTGGCCAACGAAATCATCCTTTCTTTTGATATCATTGACACATAAATATATAAAAAATTGTTGAGTTTCTGGAATCATTTTAGAATGGTCTGAAAAGGATTTACATGAAGAGAATTTAAAAAAATTTAAATTATTTAAATTTTGAAGCCATTTATTTTCTTCGAAAATTCGCTAATGGTACAAAACTCAAATTGCCTGACAACATTTGACTCTTCACATTTCTCTGATTATCATCTTGATGAGTAGAAGAGTCAGAAATTCCATTGGAGCGATGCAAATCAACCTAAACTGTTTGAGGTTTACTATATACGTATCTTTCCCCTCAGAGTCTGACTATCTTATTTATACGCTGAGCAGGTCAGACAGATCAGGTACATCTTCCAGTAAGCACTCCAGGTTCTGAGAATTAAGAGTGCCTCTGTGAATAGGTAACTACCTAACAGTACACTGTTACTCTTATGTTTGTATCTATACCTGCTTGTATTCTAATGTAAGTCTGTATTATCAATGGACAAGAACTTATTAATTACTATGACATTACTAGGTACATCTAAATTTGCACCTGGCAGAAACTGGTACAAAACTGTCTGACGACGTTTCACTGTCCACATCTCTTTGGTTGTATATCTTGATGATGTGGTTGAGGAGAAGCGTCAACGATTCAATCGGAACGGTGTGAATCCCCCTCAAGTCTTTGATCTCCACGTTAACAGCCTCGAGGATCTGTCCCAAAGTCTCTCTGAGCTCTGCCACACGTATCTCGTCGTGAGCCGTCAACAGCCGGTCAATTTCCGTCACTAGTCGGAACTGCTCAGGGCGCATGCGCTCCCAAATCGTCAAAGCGAGCGCTTCCGCTGCGTCAGAGTGTGGCGCGCATTTGAGGCGCGCAGAAGTGATTTTCCTGGACTCCCCGCGCGCTTCGCTCCAGAAATGCACAGACCGCTCCATCGAGCTGACGTACTTTTTGTAGGCCTTTTGGGCGTCCAGTTTGGCAAATGAATTTGGAGAGTTCATCTGTGGTGCAATGAAAGGGAAATTCAAGGTTTGTATGAGAATTTCGGGATATATAAAATTTGGGAATTTACAATTTGAATAATCTCAATGTTGTTTCTCTAATTCAAACGTACGGATAGAACATTTTCAAATGGTGTCTTCGAACTGAACATTTTAGTTCAAACAAATCAAAGAGGTAGCAGAAGGTTCTTTGCAGTCAACTCACCCCTTCTCCTTCGGCAGAGTTGGGAATACTCAAGTTAATTGCAAATTGCCTGTCAGTTGGAACAAGATTCGAGTTCTTAGGAGTAGACTAAGTTGCCCACAAACCAGTTGGCTCAAGCAGAAAATATTTGAGTTGAACGGTGGGTCTGTTCATACTAGCGGTGGTGTACGTGCAAGTAATATTAGAATGTACCTATTAGCTATATAATTCACTCTGGTGAATAAAATTCAACTCGAATATTTTCTGTTCGTTCCAACTGGTTTGTGGACAACTTGAGCTACTGATAAGAAATGGAATCCTGTTCCAACTGTCAGGCAAAGTTGCACTCAATTTGAATATGATCGCCCCTCCAGAGGCGGAGGGGGATTCGAAACCGGGGAAACCTTGTGCACCCCCTCTGATTAGTGCCAACTAAAATGATCAGTTCGAAGACATTCGAAAATGTTCATGCCGAAATTTTGTGCTTGAGATACGACCTTGAGGATCGAGTTTATTCGAATTTATTGTGTATGGAGTTTCCTAGTAAAATTTAGTTTTTCCGAACCAAATTTAGTTTTCTACCAGTCAAATCAGATTTTTCCCAACCAAATTTACTTCTTCCCCAATCAAATTTAGTTTTTCCCAATCAAATTCAAAGTGTTTGGCAGCCCTCATGATAGGACATACCTTAAATTTGATTGAGAAAAAAACAAATTTGATTAGAAAACAAGTAAATTTGGTTGAGAAAAAAACTAATTTGACTGAGACAAAATCAAATATCACTGGGAAAAACTAAATTTGACTGGGAAATGCTATATTATAGGTATTCCCAAATCGAATATACTTTGAACAGATCTTAAGGGAGAGTGAAGCAAAAGTCTAGTGTTGCCAACTCACAAAAAGTAAAGCTCGTAGAAAGCTTAGTTTGAGAACTTCAAAATTTCATACCTATACGACCATAGTCGAAAAACCCAATAAAGAATATACCGGAAAATACCTCCCTTTCATGCCAAATACACCATTAGTTCTATGAAAAAATCTAGAAAATAAATGGGATCGAGATAGGCAGGACAGTTATTCGATACCAACGTAGCTTTAAATGAAAAAATACAAACATATTATATTATAAATAGGTAAACAAAATTTTTAAGTCACTTAAGTAGGTAATGAAATCCAGCTTCAATAAAATTGAGTAGTTGCACAATCATCACCATCGTCACTTTCTTTACCACCATATGGGTATCTCCTCCTCCTTCTATCTAAGTTCGTTCGTTGAGCACAATTTATTAAACTTTTTCAAAATTAAAAAAAAAAAAATTAGCAACTTTCCAAGTTGGAATTTAATATTAAGTACAAAAATTATATTTTGATTTCAAAAATTAATCATATATAGTTGAAGATGGAGTGAAATGATTTCAGAATGAAGGAGTCCTTGATTCGCATTGATACAAACATATTTTTAAAATGTGTAAAAAAAGAACTTTTAAACATTTCCCGTACCTACAAGGTACCTCCTATCTGGTACCTCATTGACCAATAGTGAAATCGTACTACGTAGTATTGTTTAATAGCTACCGACGTCCATCGCCACGAATACCAAATGACCAGTGATTTTATAGCCCCAACATGTATACATGCTTACGCAAGCGACGAGATTTAGTTACACGACCCGTCCTGCCTCCAATTTAGAGATAAGTAGGTATCTTCCCATGCATAAGTTTTACGAGTGGACGTGATTGTGACGTAAAAGGGGGAGTCTTATCCGGTTCGATGAGTTTCATTCTAAACAAATGTTAATCGGAGGATAATCAATATATGATCAGAATATTAAAATCAGTGAAGATGTAAAGGATGCCTGGTAATTCCGAAATTTTGAATCGTAGTTGATGGGAGCTTGGCTTTAGGGATCCTATAAGAACTTCATTTTACATTCATTCGTGCTACCTACTGCATGTTGTTACAGGGTGTCTCATAAAATGGATCTATATTTTTCCTGGATTTATTTAGCTCTAAAAAAAAAAAAAAACTAAAAATATAATTCTCTATCGATCCAGACTTTTGCCAACTAGCCAAAACTGGCTGAAACTGGTCAAACTGACATTAAATTTGTTATTTCAAATTTTAACCTTCGATTTGGATTCTACTCAAAATTTCATGAGAACATCATCTCACTCGAAAATTTCAGCGCACAATAAAGTGCGAAATTATACGCTCGAAATTGGACCAAACGCAAAAAGTCGAGTTTTGTAGTAGTTGTAAACTACCTACCATGTGTGCGTATGATACATGATTTTAATGAGTTTTTCACGCTGAATAACGAGGTGATGGTAATTTTTTGATTTGCGATCATCCTATCAAAATAAATTTAAACTTCCAGAAATTTCATTGACATTTTGAGGCATGAATCGAAAAATTAACATCACCCGTGACAAAATCAGCGCGGAAAAACACATTAATCCTTTATCATACTAAGTATCATACTAAGTATCATATCTATCATACTAAGGATGATAGTTTACTACAAGAAAACTCGATTTTTTGCGTTCGGTGCACATTTCGAGCGTATTAACGCATTTTATTGTGCGCTAGAAATGTCGAGTGACGGATGATTTTTTCCAAAAAATTTTGCTTTGAATCCGAATTCGTCATGAAAAAGGGGGGTTCCAATTTTAAATAACAAAGTTAATGTCAGTTTGGCCAGTTTTTGCTGTAGTTGAGATCGATAGTTAATCATCGGGGGTACTCAGGCATTTTTCGTTTTTGTTTTTTTCTCTTTTTTCAGAGTGCAAAATAGACTCGGAAAAGATACTGATCCAATGTTTCTGGGACACCCAGTATAGGTACCGCGATGTACATAGTTGATTAACCGATTTTGGTAAAATGTATAAGGTAGTTGAGGGACTGGACTCCGTAGGTACTTGGGCTGGGACTTGATACTTGTTTGATACTGGCATACAATAATATTATTTAAGCTACTACCTATACACTCCAACGAAACACCAATTTTAGAGCAAGAAGAAGAGACTCGCACCTATCTGCCACACCACTTGTCGAAAGTTTTTTAAATGTATATGGACGAGTAAATATTTCAAAGTTCATTTACCTAAATAATTGAATTATTGATAAATTTGTCGTCGGTATGACCATTATATAATTGTATATATTTATGACCATTCTGTAATAATCTATCCAACTGTTTTCATTGCCATTTTCGAGATTAACAAAACAAGGGATCATTAATAATTGCAAATTCCAAATTTGTTTAGATAAGCTCTGAAAGATCAAACATTCCAACTTACGTCAACCAGCGACTTCGAAGTTGACCTGCTCACTAAATGGCATCGCTTGGAAAATTAAATTGGTTTGTCCGTTTATAAATTCTGCAGTCTAACTATAATTGTGGGATATGTCGTACTTCTAAATGCAAAATTTCAAAATGACTGAAAGAACCCATGTTTTGGCCAAAAAGGGAATCATTCACGGATTTATACAACATTTTCACGGTTGGCCTGGATGATCATATTTCATTCATGGTTGCTACTTGAATGTAGTATCTGATTAATCCCGTTGTTTGAAGAATGATATTCTATTTATTTTACTTTTCATTTTCTGAGTAGGAACGTACTGTAAACGTACGTACATACGTATTTTGTATAGGTACCTACGAATCATCTGTCTTCTATCGTTTGGAGTTTGTTTTGGTGCAACCCAATTATGTCCAAGTGCTTGCTGATTGGCAAAATCTTCTCGAGCTTGTTATCACAAGCTGCTTTCTATCGGGGTACCTGTAATGATCTGGGCATTCATTTTTTTATCCATTTCACCGGTAAACGATTCCATCTACCGATAAGTTGGCAACAGTCTTGTCTCGTTTTATCTTTATCGTCGACTCGCTGCGGCCCGGGTTTAGTTTTGTTAGCTATGTGTTATGTATATCCACCTGTGAATACATTCCGAAAGTTCAAATGAACGATAATAGTGTAATTAACATTTATATGAATTTCCTGTAGTAGAAAATTGAGGACTGAGTAAAGCTCCAAGACGCAGGCCGCCCTCTACCTCTTCTGAAACAGCCCAAAGTCAGTGACGGAGCTAAAATTGTGTCAACCCTACCACCCTGAACATTTTTTTGTCGAATAATTCGAATAATGCTCTAACTCATGAAAATAAGCGTGTTTTTTATTTCGCAATCCGGCCTATGTATACTGGTTGGTAGCCAGGGTCGCACTGAATAGATTGTGAAGAGGAACGGGGCTTCCAAGCGATCGGGTGGGGAACTAGGACTCCCTCCTCAGGGACAGGTGTGGGGAGGGAGACGGGCGCTTAAGTGCCCTCCCTCGGCGTGAAGACTCAGAGGGGCGCTTAAGCACCCCTCCAATGTGTTAAAGTTTCGAATATAGGCCGTTTTAATTTAGAAAATTTCATCCTGAAATTTATCCACCTGAACCGAGGAGTGGCTTTGTGAATTAGACGTAAATCAACATTATTCTACCAACCTTGCCTACTTTTCTCTAGTTACACAAGAATTTGAGTTTTTCAGACCATTTCATTGCTTCCTAAATTGTGTATTTCTATCCTACTGTCTCTTGAAACTAGAAACAGTGAACTTCTCTTGAAGTTTCAATAATGATCTTTAATTTTAAAATTAATGAATCTGATCCGACTATCAATTGCATTTCATCAGGTTTCCTACTACCAATGCATACATGAGGGGTATAGTATGATGAAAGGAGAGCGAATACGGATCGTCCACCTTTAAGAGTACGAAAATAATCAACAACCTTGTCTCTTGGGTACAGCATAAAAGTTCAGTAAACAAGGAGATCTCGATTAGCCCTGTATGTACAAGAGAATTGATTTTCGTTTCAAAATTTTCAACTCACTTTCAACGAAGGTATTCCGTATTATTATTTTTTAATTAACGTTGCTGAGAGAGAAGATCTGAAGAATATTCCATACAATCAAGGACACGAAGGAAATTAATTTTTTTCATTCCTTCTGTTTTTTCTTATTTTTAATCAGCGGATCAAAACATAAAGATCGAATAATCAAATTTCGTTAGGTACTCGGAGACTTATCAAAACAATCTTCTCTTCAATCTTGTTTCTCTTTACATTATCGTTGAAAATATTTTGAACTTTCCAGTTTATTTTTTCACAAAAAATAAAACATGCTGTCGATCGTCATAATTTATTTCAGAATTACAGTATTGGTATGGTTTTTCAGTCTTATACAGGATAGTGACAGTGCCACGAAAATTAATCAGCAATATCATTCATGATGAACGATAACCAAACATCGATATAAAACAACATGAGTTCAAATCGATATACTCAACAAGGAATTTCTTTTTACTGAACCAAAATGACGTCACGCGCTCTCTTTCAACCCATTTTCTGGGCAAACAAGCCATAATTTCAAGCTGAAAATTGGCACGAGGGTTTTTTGAAGGTCGCTGAATCAGATTTTGTAGTTCAAAATGCAAAATTCCTACCCATGCAAGTTCCCCATTGAGTACCTAGGTACCTACCTAGCTTGCCTTGAACTTAAACGGAGAAACCTTCATAAACTTGTACTTATTTTTAAAAAAATACCTGAAAATGTGCTAATGAGAATCCCTATGTGAGGTCGCAGAGCCACGCAAAACATTCATCAAGCTAGTAAGTGGCTCGTGAAATCGCTGGAAGCTGGTAGAACATTATTACCTACTTGTTAATTAGAGATCCATTTTGCTTTGATGTCTCTCACT